>SKCR01044199.1:0-69625 GCA_019454045.1 Zanthoxylum bungeanum | reverse complement strand
TCAATCTTATCCGTTTGAGTTATTCATTATTTACCAAATTTGTATTGGGCCTCGGAAATATTGTTCTATGATAACTGGTCAGGGGCATAAATTGTGATATTTAAGTCTCAATTAATTTGAGCGATTTGAACGGTTGATTTTTCAGGTGTTGTTGACCGATTAATTAAATGATTTTTGATTTTTACTTTTTTTAAAAATTATCTATTTTATTTTTTATTATTTTAATATTTTTTAGAGTTTCTATTGATAATTTTTTGGGGAAAAAAAAATCCATTAGGAATGATGAAAAATAGTGAAAATATGTTTTGAATTAAAAGAATTATACTAGTATCATTAATTTATTATATTTTCTTAAATAACGATTAATTTTTCTATTTTTATTAAAATGATCTCTTTTTATATTGGCTCAACTAAAAAATCTTAGAATAGTTTGTCTTTTTTCATCATAAATGAATGTTTTTAGTGATTTTTGAAGGATTTTGAAAGATGAATTTTGAATTTTTTTCTCATCATAAGAAATATCTTGTAACATCTAGAAATTCAAAAACTCTTCCGGAAGGATTTTGTATTGCAGATCGGGTCTCAAATGTGACTATATCGGAGAAAAAAAGTTTAAGTGTTGAAATATAGCTCGGAATATTTTAAAATAGATATTTGATGTATTGGAAATCGCGTGACGTGAAAGAATTGCTTACGCTATTTATGTATATTATTTTATACAGAGAAAATTTCTTATTTCGGCTATAAAGATAGCAACGAACTCCGATTGATCTGATTCTTGAACCATCAGACTCATTTTTCCGAGACGAACATCTTCCGTGTTGAACACTTTTCGAAAATCACATCAGATGGGCTTTAAAATAGCTGATTTCCGAAATTATCCTTCTAAGTATGAGCAATTTAGTAATTTTTGGAAGAATGGAACTATATATTACTGTTCATCTTTACAAAAAAAAAAAACAGAAGAACATGGAATAAATACGAGAGAGAGAGGGAGAAAAGAGAGAAAGGAAGGTGTGGCCGGCGCACGGCCGGTCCGCCACCTCCAGCGGTGCGCGCCGGCACCGCCGGCTTCGTCTCCACCAGGCCAGCCACGTGGTGGCCCGTGATTCCTCATTGGGCGGCCGGAGCGACGAGAAAGAGAAGGAGAAAGTCGCAGAAGTGGGTTTGTCGATCCTGGCTCCTCGCTTCGTTTCACGACCCGAGCCACCCATCAAATTGAAGCTCTCGGAGAGTACTACAAGTTGACAATGATGATTTTTCCGATCCGTTTTTGGTTGCACGCAAAATGAGGAGATGAAGCGGTGATGAACAGTAACGTCGAATGAACAGTAGCTCCATTCGGAATTCCGTCAATTCTAGCGCGTTCGTGGGATCATTTGGAGTCCGTATATGGCCTCAAAATCTTGGTAAGAGCTCTCGGTAAAAAGTCGCTAATTTCAAATTTTCCGCTAAATATTCAAATGTTTCTAGTGGCTTCGTAAAGTAGCATAATGATATAAATTGAATTATTTAAGTATAAGTATATAAAATATGTGTATAGGGTAGAATCCGAGAGAAATCGGAGCGAATATAATCGATCTGATATGTAAAGCGAGTTTCGGTAAAGTCGGGTTCGCATGTATCTGTACTTTGATGAATGTAATTAAGGATATAGGTTAATAATGATGATACGATAGTATTTGAGTAATTCCATAAAGGTTCGGAGGGCTTATGTTCCTTCCATAGTGTTTTCGGAAGTTTTTCGGAAGATTTTTCAGAAACGTGTAAATTACATATTTGAGCTACTGAACTGACTTAGAACAATGTTTAATGGTGTAATATAAGTATTGGATGTATTATGAGTAATGAAACTGAAAACGAATTTAATTTGGATTTTCTCGGACAGTTTGAGAGTTTATGCTATCAGTAAGTTTTCCATGATTAACGACCCTCACAGTCCGTATTTTGTGTTACAGATGGGGAAAGAGAAAGGATAGCATGTACACCAGGTAAATATCTCACTATGAACTCGTCGTAGTAGACAGTGTACGATGATTGATTATGAGTTTAGATATATATATAGATTTAAGGCTCATAAAAAAATAAGTAGCAGTAGTTATGGAGTTATAGAAAACATGATATAAGAGTTTCGAGAGGTAAAGACAATGATATTCGTAAAAAGTACGTATAGAAATAGATTGTCTGAAAGTATTCATAGTGTCGGGTTTCTAGATAGCAAGTTAGTATCCGCATTAAAAGTTTAGCACAAATTGTCGTTACATTTTTATAATTAAGCATGTCTTCTAGTAGAAAACGTTTTCAGTACGAGTGATGTAAGAGTTTTGTAAAGAGTTTTAACTAAGTTTCCAGACCTCCGTTTAGTTTTAGTCAGAGTTTGGAATCAATATATGAAATGTGTTTATGTTTAATGACACGTGCGAGCATTTTTCATATGGTTGAGTTTGTTGAAATAGGGTACGAGTCCATTTTGTATGTATTGGATGAGTGAGATGTCACCAGCTCGTAATTGGGTGTGGTCGACTTTGCTGTTGTGTATATGTGTAATGACGTTGCATTGCATTGCATTTCATTCCATGACTTACATGATCATATGGTTGTTATAATGATACATATGCATTTTTGCATACCGAGAGGGAGACACAATGTTCATTGACAGATACAGACCTAGGACCAGTGGGAGGCCGATGCGTAACGCCCCTGGATCCTAGTTATAGTGAGTGGACCTCTTTTCTCAAACTGATTTTATTTACAGTTTTAACATCAGAATTATTTTTGAGTATATAGGGCGTTAGCCAGAATTTTATTACAATTACTTTTCAGATAATGATGATTTAGAAAAGAAATGTTTTTTAAAACATGAGTTTTATGTTTTCGAAGCATGGGGGAAAAACCTACCTCAGTATGTAACTTGATTCAGATAAGGAATTGACGGACATAACATGTGCACATGTAGAGGACTGGGGGGACGACAATACATAACGGCCCCAGATCCTAGTTCAAGACTAGGGATGACAGATGCCCCTAGATCCTAGATTCAGAGCTTGGATAGTAGCATAGATTCACACCATCAGTTCTAGTTCAGTGGCTTGGGGGACAGCGATACGTAACGCCCCAAAGTCATGGATTTACACTTCTGGCTCTAGTTAGGCGTGTGGGGGGACGACGATACGTAACGCCCCCATACATCAGGTTTTCAGAGACAGAGGCCAGTTTTTCAAAAATAGTTTTCAGAGATCAATTTCAAAGATAGTTTTCAGAAGAGATCTTTCTTATACAGATTTTTCAGATACATATTTTTCAGAAAACGAATTTTCAGAAATGAATTTCAGAGACAGATTTACAGAAAATGATGGTTTATAAACGATTTTTCAAGAGAAATAATTTTTACGAGATTCTCAAAGTTTTACAGACAGAAAAGGATTTCCAGAAAAGTTTTAAATGAAGAGATTTTTTTTCAGACAAGAAAAGAATTTTCAGAATGATTGGCTTTTTAAATATATTTTCTTTGATATGGAAGTTCAATGATATCCAGTTCTATTTGATAAGTAAATTCGTAGTATACTATGAGTATATACTTTGTATAAATTATATATTGAACTGCATGCTCGGTTTGTGATATCAATGTAAAAGTTGAGTGTTGGGGGTTTACCACACTTAAAATGCAGTGGTGAGGATTCCAATGGATGGAATCAAGAGTTAGTACCTTATATTATAATGAGGTCTGAGGCTTTAGCTCAAAATTTCAGTAAAAGTTTTACAGCTCATAGTTAGTTAATGCTTATGTTTTAGCATACGTAATCTATATGAAGTAACCAGCCATAGTTTAAGCTCACTAAACCACCGCGGGTTTGAGTTGGCCTTAGCCACAGGTTTGGGTTGGCCTTAGATAATAAGTTAGTTCCAGTTATGAGAAAATATGATGTTGTTAGTATATAAAGTATAGCTACAGTGTGGAAACAAAGTATGTACATACGTGGATAAATGCTTCTAGATTAGGGTATGAGAGATATCAGAATTCCGTAGACGTGAAATATAATGTGGAATCGAGTAGATAAGTTTACTACAGTGTTGCATTCAGTACAATTAGTAAATTATCCAGGTATAACATAAGTAAACGACCATCATGTAAGGATGTAATTTATAAGTTTGTGTACTTACACAAATCTGAATTATATTTAAGTTCATATTGTTACTTGATAAATTTACATAAGACATGAGTTACTTACTGGGCTTTATAGCTCACACCCCGACTGTTTGCTACTTTTGCAGGTTCGTATTGGACTTACAGTGCTAGAAGATTCTAGAGGCGCCTTCCAGACAGCGATTACCCCGATGCAGCCAAGTCGGTCTTGAGTCGTTGAATGGTTCTAGGATGTGTGTTTGTGTAAGGTTTTTTATGGCGAAAATCAGGTAACACAACGGAATAGTGGAAAATCAAAATTTTCCGATTTCAAAATATTTCTTAATATTATCAAGACTCATGGTTCATTGAGAAACTATTGGAATCATATATTCCAGTATAAAATATGTATCGGTCTCAACGAGTTTATTTTACTGACCAAATAGTGTAAACCTTGACCAGGAACTGTCTGAGAATGACAACGTCATGATACAACTCAATGTCAGTTGCGACGCTTTTGCAACAGCATCATGACTAATCATCCTAAGGTCTATTACATATTTACCATATAATAAGATATATTATATTATAGAAACTGCTCATTTTATTCATAATAAAACGTTTACAATAGTATTTTCAAGGAAATACAATGGGGAATTGGCGCTCTGAGCACCAACCTCAACAGTTTGGGCTCTCGCAGCCTTAGTTTTATTTATTTGTATCACATTTGTAGTTTTAATTCGTGTTGAGCACGTAGTTGGTTGTATTTATTTGTCTATGTAAGACCGAAGGCCTATTTGTATATGATTTGAGATTTGTCAGGCCAGAGGCCTATTTGCATGAGTTGAGATGATTGTTTTTGAATTAAATTTCAGATCACCTCGAGGTGCTGGACTTGGATCCAGGTTTCATGATTTTTAGCAAAGGTCATGCCGAAATTTTAGTAGAAATAGAGGCTTATGGAGATGAGTTTTCCTATCTCCTTCCGGTAGCATCTTGGCTTCGGGTGGGATGTTACATATCTACTTTACCATTTCCGATTAATTTATAATTAATTACTGTCACATCCTAGACTATCCAGGACATAACCGGTAGAAGATGGCATTGCCATCTCTTTGAGCCTCTATCGTGTACGTGCATGACGTTTCATGATTCATAACTGAACTGTCTATTCTTGAATGTATGCATGTCTAATATACAATGTATGTGAAATACATGAAGCATACTTATTACGACATGATCTATATATGAACATTGTGCAGTCTACTGGCCTAATGTGACCATTAATTAAACATGTTGACCCTCAGGGCTGTATTCCAAATGACTGGAGCTCGTATCCATCTTCTCCAAAAATTTTCCGCTACATGCATGAAATCCTGCAACATGAAATTGAAAGTGTAAAGTAAGTCATTTGAACGACCTAGTGAGTGAATACTGATAAGTTAAGCATAAATTAACATAACATTTACAGACAAATTTATTTCATATATCATGCAACCTCGCTGGTGAGTTTCTAAAACATAAACCGTAATTCTTATAACATATACCGTGAACATAAACCATGATCTATAAATTAAGACGATAACTAAAAGTTCATAACTACAACCGTAAACATGAATTCACACTATAACATGAATTGAAACTGTACACTTCAACCATATCTGTGACCTGTAAATATGACCTACAACCTGCTACATGAACTGTAAACATGACTTGCAAACTACAACATAAATTGTAAACATGACCAATAAACTGCAACATGAACTGTAAACTGTAACATACACTAAGACCCATAAACCTTACTATATAGTCTGTATACAAGACGTGCAAACTGTAAACTGTAAACTAATCACGGACTAAAACTACGAACATGACTGTAATCATTAAGCATAACTTGTAGGCCGACAACATGTCTTGTAAATTATAAACTCAACCGAAAACTGTGCTCTTGATTTAAAAATTGTAAACATGATCTGAAACTGTAACGGTAAACTACAATATGAGAAACTAAATTGTAATCAAGAACAATAATCATAACACGAACTGAAACCATAACATAGACTGAAAGCTGTAAACATGAATCATAACTGTAATCGTGAACCTGTAAACTGATGCCATAGACTAAAATTGTAAACGTGATCTGAAACTATAACTCGTGAAAACTATCAAACTTGAAAGGTTACATATATATATATATATATGCAACAATCAGGATAAAGATGTCTCCCCCGCATTGCCATACGTATTAAGATTATTTGTCGCCCCAACGTATGCTTACATATGTCAGAAAATATGAAACATCGCCAGTATCGTAACCTGGGGGCATAAAATCTACTTAACGGGACTTAGCACCACATAAGTAGGGGAAACTGAGTTGTAACAAGTAATCTACTTAGAGGGAAACTAATATCGCATAAGTATGGAAAGCTAATCATGATCATGAAATGACCTAAGAGGGTTTCTAAAGAACCATTAGGCAAGCTGAACTAAAGCTAATGGGACAATACTGTACTGGTATTTTGAAAACTATTATTTACTTGTATTTGAAAACATGTAATTCATATACTATAAGCAAGAAACTTAAAATACGAACCTTGGGAAAATCATGAACTGTAAGTCTTGTAGCGCAAGCTATAAACATAAAATGTAAACTATAATTTGTGAGACATGAACACATAAACATAAGTTGTATACATCAACTGTGAACATGAAAAATATTAACTGAAATCATACAAACCATGAATCTGAAAACATGTTATGTGAAAACATAAGCTGTAAACATGACACATGAGACACGTGACTGCAAATTATTAAATATAAAATGTGCATCATGAACTAACACATAAGCTGTAAATCGTGACGTATGAAAAAATAAACTGTCCACTTGACATGTGTAACATGAACTGAAAACTGTAGAATGTAAACTGTGAATGTGGATGTAAATTGTAAGACATGATGCTTGAATTGTAACTCATGAACTAAAAGTCGTAAAACATGAAATGACGTCACACAAATCATAAACTGAAAATTGAAATCACGATATGTAACCTGTAAAGCGTGACTAAAAACGTATAAAACATGAATTGAGAACATATGAATTATGGGCTAACTATTGTAAATCATACACTATAAACATAAACTACAAACTGAGAAACCTGAGCTGTAAACATGAATTGTGACACTAAACTAAAAGCTAAAAACATGGCCTGACATTATAAGCATGTCTCGAAACTATAAACTTGAACATGAAATGATTGTACAATGTAAACTAGAAACAAAACTGAAAATTATAAACATCATAACATGACTGTAACTGTAAACATGAAAGATGAGAAACTCATCATGATCCAAAAACTGTGACATGAACTGAAAATGTTAACATGGACTGGAAACTGTAAACTTGACTTAAAACTATAAACTTGAACTGAAATTGTAGAATGTAAACTGGAAACATGATTGAAAATTATAACATGAACTGAAAACTGAAGACTAAAAAATGAAAACTGAATCATGAACTAAAAACGTAAACATGAACTAAAATTGAAAAATTAGAAACATAAATGATTACGCCTAAAAAGTATTTGCGGTTATCGCAGTATAATTGGGGTGTCGATCCCTCAGAGAGCTTGTTACAAAGAACTGATTTACTTAAACAAAACGTTAGCAGCAACTTAATTAAATAGAAAGGTTGAATTGAAATTATTAGATAAAAACTATGGAAAATACTTTAAGAATATCAGCGGAGAAAAGCAGCAAAGCATCTGGAATCCCTCTTGTATCAAATCCCTATATCCAGTTATTGATTCCTGTTATTACTCAATTGAAGGTTTTACATCCCAAACCAACAATCGGAAGATATTCAATTCTAAACATATTAAATTCCAATGTAACCAATGGTTTAGTTTATCTATGTTAACATCATACAAAGTTATCGTTATGACCTATCTAACGTTGACAATATACCCTCAGGCAATACTGCAGCAGAAGACCAACTCATAAAATAACTTTACCAGTCACAACTCGGTTCCCCAATCACATATAGAAAAAAGCATGACTGAATCTATATGCAAGTTGAATAAACACAGTTTTTGGATTCATAAAACGAAAGATAATAAAGAATAATAAACATCAATTGAATTAAACGTTTAAGAGTATTTAGGAATCAACAACATGAATATAAAAACTTAAATACAAGAGTTCATCCTTAGCTTTGCCTAGGAGATTAGTTCTCCATGGAAGAAAGAGACATAATCTGAAGAGATTGCAGCAGCATCCCGTCTGGTATGGAGTTTCTTCGTTCTTCAATCCCAAATTTGTGTTTGTGGCTCTTTGTTGTGTGTTTCTTCTCTCTTTTTCTCCTCATTTTCTCTCCCCTTAGGGTTTTGGACGAACTTGGGTTTATATAGAGAAGTCCTAGAGGCCTTATTTGCGTAAAAAATGAACTAAGCAAAAACCCTGGAAAATACTTATGTGTCGCGACGCGTGGCCATTGCGCGTCGCAACACGTGGTCGATTTTCTGGTTTCACCGATTCTATGATTCAGCTCTTCCCGCGTGCTTTCGATGCGTCCGTAAGGTCCTGAAACATGTACAATTGCTCCAAGATTCATGTTCCATTGCTTCCTAATAACAAAGAACAAAATAAACCATAATTAAGATTAAATACATGATAATCAAGCTGAATTAGCGATGTTCAAAGTACACTTTTGTGCACTTATCACAATCCCCAACCAGCTTATTACTAGTCCCTAGTAATTCAAGTGCAAAAAGAAACTAAGAACTAAGCTGAATAAATAAATAAAAACTATCTAAGCCACTTTCGTAGGGATCACGATTGCATTTAGCGTATGCAACAAGCCTTTAAACCCTTAGGTGGCCCTAGTGGACGAGTTATAGTCTCGTGAGGGCTTATAGTGACGACACCCACAAACGTCATTCAAAACACATGCAAAAATAACAAAATGAAATAGTCCCAACAGTTACACATATTATTGTCCTCAACGAATGCTTAGTAATGGAATCAAAGAACTTTCAAAGTACTCAACGCAACTCAAATCCAAGTCATTGAATAAATTATCTAAGATATAGTCACAGTGCGGGTGTGTGTGTAAAGGGTCATTCACAGCTCGACTCCTAAGTAAGTCAACTCAATAATTTCGTTTAAAAATTGGGATCCGATGGGTCAAACCAACCTAGATATCCCAAATGCGCTCTATAATTGCCTTTCTGTACTCAGTATGGTATGATTTTTTTTTTGTCTTTTTTTTGTTTTTTTGTCTTTTTGAACTTTGTCTTTTTTTTTTCAACACACTTACCCTTTAAGGTAGTATTTCTCCTCATGTGGTCCTAACACTCGCCCATGGGTAGCTTCACGCTTATCGGTTATAGGTGGTTTAATTTCTTTCTTTAGAGACTTTATTTTTTATTTTTAACCATACCACACATCATAACACTAGCAAATCATAATAGACATCTAAGCAAACGGTCATTCATCGACATGCAATTTCTTCAACTAGTCACTTTGCTAACTACTTAGGTTGTCACTGCTAAAAACCTATAGTTAAGTGCTTACGAGTCTAACCTAGATCAACTACTCGAAGCATCATATAAAAGTACATTAAAGAACTTATCGTTTCTAAGATTTTACCCTAAATCAAACAATATCATCATTAGACTTATGTTTTACTATTAATGACTAAAAACAAATAATTTATTTTATAACAGGTATTATCACGACATGCATACACCCCCACACTTAAAACTTGTATTGTCCTCAATGTAAGATAAATATAAAGAAACAGGATTAAAGAACAACACTACCAAGCATGGAGTTGATCAGGTTCCTGCTGGTAAGACTTTAGTTGTGTGGCTGTGTAGGTTGCGCTAACACCTGCATAAATACTAATGCAAATAATAAACATGCAATTAGCACACAATAAAATAAAACTTAAAGTAAAGGAAATAAAATAATTAAATTAAAATAAAACAAAATAAAAAGAAAGTAAAATAAATGCAAATGCAAGGGTTGCCTCCTTACTATCGCTAAGTTTAACGTCTTCAGCCAGACTTAACCACCCAATTTGTCTTGGTGGCTTCCATGAAGCGGACTGATGAAGGCATGAGAAAGAAGTTTTTTCTAGCTGTTGCAGTTTATCTATAGATCCCCCAGGGTCTGGTGGTTGAGATTGTAGGCTGCACATATGTAAAAGTTGGATCAATCTCATTTTTAACTTCCCATGGATCATCTTCAAATGAGTACTAACTCTCATTTTTCTCTTTTTACGATTCTTTGGAGTCAATTTCAGTTCGGGAGGGTGTGATTCATGTTGTGAAAAAGATGTTCTAGTAAGACTGTGTCTAGCAGATATGTGTAATGATACTCATCATCATCCAGTGGTTGTTTCTCAACATGAAAAATATTTACTTCCAGTGTCATATTCCCAAATGATATCTTAATGAGACCATTTCTGCAATTAATAAGAGCATTAGTTGTAGCAAGAAAATATCTTCCTAAGATAAGTGGAATTTTTGACTCAGTGTTAACCACAAATTGAGTATCTAAAATCAGAAAATCCACAGGGTAGTAGAATTTATCAATTTGAACTAAAACATCCTCAAATACTCCCCGCGGTGTTCTGGTAGAGTAATCAGCTAATTGTAAAACCACAGATGAGGTCTGAACTCTCCAAGTCCTAACTGCATATAGATGGAATATGGCATGAGATTAACACTAGCACCTAAATCTAATAAAGCTTGACCGAACTCATGTGTGCTAATGTGACAAGTAATGGTAGGACACCCTGGATCTTTATATTTTGATGGAGTCCTTTGTTCAATTACTGTACTAGCCTGCTCTGTCAAGAATGTAGTCTTCTTCATATGATGTTTTCTCTTTATGGTGCATAGATCCTTCAAAACCTTCGCATATGTGGGAACCTGTTTTATCACATGTAGCGGATGAAGGTTAATCTTTACTTGCTTAAGATGTTCTAGGATCTCTCCATTTAGGTATGTAGCTCTCGCTATGGGCCTAAGTGCCTGAGGAAATGGTACTCTAACTAGGAAATGTGTCTCTTGATCTGCATGAGGGGTATTTTCATTACTATCATTACTGGCTCCTGCAATGTTGGAAGTGTTGGAGTTTCTATAGGTCCCAAGATCAAAACTCAAGCATGAATCATAAGTGAATACAACGATGGAAGTGCGGAATACTTACATCGAGCGGTTGAGCGACGATTTGGGCAACAAAATTCGAAATTCTGCTCACTTTTGCAAGGCAGTGGGCTGCTGTGAATAGTGAATTTCGCCCCTTGTCTTCAATATTTGAAGCTCCAAGCTTCATCATTTGAATCCCGGCTCATGGGTAAGCTTTCCTATCACATTCGCATTGATCCCGGAGTGTGCTAGCACTCTTGTTTTGCCACAAAACACACTTGCTTCCCTCCATTTTTCCTTTGCTTCCATCGGCAGTTCACTTCCTCAAGAACAAGAAGAAATGCGTGAGAGAGGAAGGAGAAATGGTGTGAGAGAGAGATGAAAAAGTGTGTTGGAAAATTAGTTTTTAATTTGCTTATATATTTTCTACAAATAATAAAAGCAAATACACTTCCATTTTCTTTCAAAAAGTCAAAGGAAGATATAAAAACAATATATGTCTTTCAACTTTCAAAAAGTTGATTTCCAACCACTCACATCAAGTCTTTTCAATCAATCAATCTAATCAATTGTCACATCACTCAAAGTGACATGATTTGACGCTTGATGTGACGCTAGATGCGACTAGCGATTTGACGCTTGATTTGACTTACGTGCCGCACTCGAATTCGAAATGCGAATGCGTTCGCAAATAATCTCGGGCTCGGATTCGCTAATTCTAAATTAACGAATTTTCCGTTGCGTCGTAATTAAATGATTACACCTAGCGAAATCACTATTCACGTCGCTAACGAATTAATTCAAAATTAATTCGCTCGCCCGAATTAAAATCTAATTTATATCCGCGTCGAAATCCAATTTCATTTAATATATCAAATATATTAATTTACCGATTAATTCTAAATTAATCGTTATCTCTCTTTTATAGTATTTTATCCCAGACAAAATATCTCCGTAATTAATCCCAGATTAATTTTCTCTCTCATCTTATTAATCCCAGATTAATATAAGTGTGAGTCATACGTCATCGGTGAATCTTTGGAAGCGACCCATGAGATCCCCGGATATGTTGGTAGTCAAATCGGTCATCGGACTATCCGAACACGTGAGTACCAAGTACTACGTTTTACCGATTTACAAGACAAGGTTGGCTTCTAGTAAAGCACCAAGTCTACCCAATTCTCCGGACATATCCATCTAAGAATATTTAAGATTTGTATCAAGCGTAGTATACCAAGTATTGTGTATATCGGCCCAGTATCGGATAGTCACGTGCTAGGGCTGGGGCTGGATAAGTGTCTGCCCCGTCCGAAGCACATGTCGGATGTCTGGTAACTAGTCTCTATAATCGGATATGCATGACCTAGTCATAATATCCCGATGGTTGCGCAACACTTAAGAGCACTAATACCGTATCCTGCGTGACATCATCTCCACTATGACTGAAGTGATACTTCCGTCTTGACATCACACCCAATACTCTACGATTCTCAATATACCCAGCAGTTGGCGTACACAGAACCGGTTAGAGTCCTAGACGACCTCAACTAAAGTATATTGATTGTCGTAAGCATTAGCGGTGCAAGTCTCAGGTTAAGACCAAATACACCTACCCTGATGTCGGACTCCCATAGACACATAGTCATAATACCAATGGGATTCCGAGGGGTCTATCCAGAGCGAAGCTGTTTCCCTTACCATCGGTGAAACACAACCTCCTATCGCACTTGCATAAGTATCCAATACTTAAATATATGAGAACTATGCCGTTGTGCCCTCACAACGCGCACAAGTGCAATACTAGCCTATTCCGCATTATCGATGTCCTGTCTCGATAATACTCCGGCTAGGGATATTTAATGATTAATCCTTCGTGGACTGATACTGTCTCATATCATTCTCAATCTAGGAACTAATCATATGGACCTCTCTTCATTTATATATCTAGGTGATCTAATCACAAATGATAAGAGTGCAATCTCCTTTGTACATAGTTAATTTGTACAACAACACCATGATATGTACAAATAGTGACGCTATGGGTCATATTATCCAACAGGAAGTGTCCTGCAAGCCTACCTCCTTACCACTCCTAATTATTATGGCATTAACACCTTTTACATTGGATACCTCATGATCAGCATGTGTCATGTGTTGGCCTTGTGGATTTGGTTGAGCCTAAGATGAGAATTTTCCTTGTTCTTGCACACTCAGGGCATTCGTCAACTTAGAGACTTGACTATTAATCTCCTTATTGTCTTCAACTACCTGAGCTATCAGTGACTCAAACCTTTGATTGGTTTTTCTATGGGCCTCCACAAATGTTTGCACAGTATCTTCTAAGGAATTCTTAGGAACGGCAACTGTATAATACTAGAGGCACTGTAACCTTTGGTTTTTGGTGTTTGGGTAGGCTGATAAGACTCATGTTTCCAACTAAGATTGGGATGGTTCCGCCTACTGGGATTATAGGTATCTGAATAAGGTATGTATGGCTTCTTGTATATCCCTAAAGTGTTGCAGTGTTCCTCATGTAGGGGTTTTTAGGGGGTGAATCCGGTAACGCAGCAGAAGCGGTGAAAATCGTATTTTCAGATTTCAAAACTTTTTCTCGGATTAATTAAATAAACATATTTATTAACATTCCAATAATCAAATTATGAAAATAAATTCAATAAATCATATTTAAGTGAATTTACTGAAATACCCTTACTTTGTATTTTTGTCCATTTTAGTCCGAAATTGATCTAATCAATTTTGAATGATTCTAAATCATTTCTAAGATGAACTTATGATGTTCAAAACATCAAAACACCAAAAGCACCAAAATCCCCAAATTCTATTCATTTGGCCGAATGTCACCTAAGGTGGGCATTTTGTCCATTTGGTCATTTCATGCTTCAAAACACATCCAAATGTAATCCAATCAACATGAAACTTTATATGCATCATATACACACCCAAATACACAACATATATGAAAAGACCCAAAATTGGAATTGGTTATGAACCCTAATTTTTCAATTTCATCAAATTGGACAAATTAGACCAAATTAGTTAAATCAATTGTTTCAATCATCATTCTTCCATCCAATCCAAGTATCAACACAATGAAACAACTCAAGATCAAATTTAGGTCATTTAAGAGTGGGTCAACAACTCTAGATTAGCAACATGGTTTCCAAAACCTTAAAAGAATGTTTATAACTACAATAGTCACAACACTTCCTTCATTACACATGCTTCACACTTCACCAAAACTTCCATCAACAAAAACCACAAGGACAAAGAAATAAACATCCTAAGAATATCATATATTAAAGCCTAGAACCTAAGGAACAAATTCCTTACTAATAGCAAGTTCAAGAAACTTACTAAAAATCCAAGCTTTTGATGTTTGTCTTTCTTTTTCTTTAGGCTCCTTGGGCTTCCTTTTGTGAAATTTATGTTTTGTGAAATGTATTAGGTTAACCAAATGAAAAGCAAATGAAAACAATATATACTTGTTCAAAGAATAGCCTTGGCCGAATTCAATGTCCATGTATATACCAAATTTTTCATTTCAAAATCATTTAATCAACTTGACAAATATCTAAAGCACTTTATGGATATTTATTTAAGTCAACAATTGCAACTAATGTCATTCACTTCAAATATCCTAACATAAGATATTTATATTTTAATTAATTTAATCATTTAACAATTAAATAATTAATTAATTAATCAAATAAAAATATATTAAATATATGTATAATATTTACATTAAATATTAAAAACATATATTCATTTAGGATAAAAGTCAAATAAATCATTTTGACTATTAATTAATGTGTATTTAAATTAATCAAGTATTAAATGTAAATACACAATAATTAGGCAAATGACTATCTAGTCCCTTTAGCACGAATCTTGCGTTTAACCTTTAAACGATTTATAAATAATCAATATTATTTATTAATGTCGCTCTAGTGCTCTACGAGTATGTTTCATTATTGAGACTCTCTAGATTCAGGTATATCCGTCACGAAATCTAATTTCGTGTCCATAATCTATCCACCCGTAGATTATGACGATCACGGATAATCTCGCTGAACCATACAGGTCGAGGTCATGGCAAATGTATAATTCCTCCGTCACAGGTATCCGGATAAATCCCAGAGATATAGATGTAAACGTCAAATCTCTATCGGGATTATCCAATCGACTATTCCATTAGCAATCTCTAAAAGAATGTTTAGAACTAGCTTCTAAACTTTACCACGGGCCCATGGTTTTATCTGATTGCTAATCATATGGACTACCTATGCTCTGATACACAGAACTGACGGATCCTATCTTGATACACATAGGACACCCTGAGGATCAATCTACACCCAACGAACATGCGGAGGTCTGATCTAAATAGATCGGTGACGTGACTGCCGTCTAAGTGTAGAAGATGTCTCATGTGCCCACAATGGCATCTCAAGTCTAAGAATCACAAGTGCTACTCAACCCAAGAAGATTCTTATTGACGCTGGTGTACCATCTATTAAGAATCTTCGGTGAGTCGTTCAGTGTTTATCCGCTATAAACACCTACACGTCTATACTAGTCTCCAAGACTAATGGTTCATTGAGAAACCATTGGAATCATATATTCCAGTATACGACATGTACCGGTCTCAACGGGTTTACTATACTGACCAAGTAGTGTAAACCTTGACCAGGAACTGTCTGAGAATGACAACGTCCTGATACTACTCAATGTCCATTGCGACGCTTTTGCAACTGTATCATGACTAATCATTCTAGGGTCATTACGTCTTTACCATATAGTAAGATAGATTATATTATAGAAACTGCATATATTATTCATAATAATAATGTTTTACAGAAGTATTTAACAGAAATACAACCGGGAATTGGCGCTCTGAGCACCAACCCCAACAAAATCTCCCACTTGCTCTAGTGCCATTATCGATTATATCTAATACCCATCGACTCCACGTGTTTATCAAACAGCTTCGGAGGTATGGCCTTCGTCAGCGGGTCTGCTACATTGTCTTCACTCGGTACCTTGCACACGATAATATCCTCTCGCGACACGATCTCTCGAATGATGTGGTACTTGCGTTCCACATGCTTCGACTTCTGATGCGCCCTCGGTTCCTTTGCTTGCGCAATGGCTCCAGTATTATCACAGTATAACGGAATTGCATTCTCGATACTTGGGACAACTCCCAATTCTGTGATAAAGTTCTTTATCCACACAGCCTCTTTTGCAGCTTCAGAAGCTGCAATATATTCCGCCTCAGTGGTGGAATCAGCTGTCGATCCCTGTTTGGAACTCTTCCAACAAATTGCACCTCCGTTAAGGGTAAAGACAAATCCAGATGTAGACTTTCTATCATCGGGATCCGATTGGAAATCAGAGTCTGTATACCCATTAACCTGCAGTTCGTTTCCTCCATAAACTATTAACTTATCCTTAGTACCTTTAAGATACTTTAGGATATGTTTAATGGCCATCCAATGGTCATTACTTGGATTGGACTGATATCGACTAGTTACGCTAACAGCGAAACTGATATCAGGCCTCGTACATAACATGGCATACATTATGCTACCCAAACATGAAGCATAAGGTTGGTTAGACATTCTAACCTTCTCATCTTCTGTTTGTGGACACATCTTCTTGGAAAGATGAATCCCATGTCTGAACGGTATGTTTGCTGTCTTACAGTTACCAAAGCTATACCGTTCCAAGATCTTATCTACGTACGTTGATTGGGATAACCCAATCAGCCTCCTTTGTCTATCTCTATAGAGTTTTATCCCTAAAACATAGGAAGCTTCTCCCAGGTCCTTCATGGAGAAATTCTTACAGATGTACGCTTTTACGCTTTGCAACATACCTAAATCATTCCCAATGATTAGGATGTCATCAACATATAGGACTAAAAATATGACCATGCTCCCACTGGCCTTCTGATACACACAGGATTCTTCCGAATTTTTGAGAAAACCAGACGATCTAATAATCTCATCGAATCGAAGATTCCAACTTCGTGAAGCTTGTTTAAGTCCATAAATGGACTTCTTAAGCTTACATACCATACCCGAGGTTTCGCTGGACGTGAAACCTTCCGGCTGTTCCATATAGATTTCTTCATCAAGAAATCTATTTAGAAAAGCCGTTTTGACATCCATTTGCCAAATCTCGTAGTCATGATACGCAGCTATAGAAAGCGAAATCCGGATAGACTTAAGCATTGCTACCGGCGAAAAAGTTTCATCGTAGTCGACGCCAGGTCGCTGCGTGTAACCTTTTGCTACCAGTCGGGCCTTGTAAGTTTCAACCTTACCGTCAAGCCCGCGCTTCCTCTTGTAAACCCATTTACAACCGATTGGAACAATTCCTTCGGGAAGCGGAATCAAGTCCCAAACTTGATTTTCATGCATTGAGTCTATCTAGGATTTCATGGCACTTTGCCATTTCACGGAGTCGATGTCCAACATCGATTCTCTATAGGTGAAAGAATCTGTCTCTTCAACTAAGAGAACATCCAGACTCTTTTCTTGTATCAAATACAAGCGTTCAGGAGGTCTAGATACCCTTTCCGACCTACGGAGTGTGTGTGTTGAAGGTCCTTCATCTACTTGAACTTCAGGTTCCTCCGTTGGTTCGTTGTTTTCAGGTTGGACTTCATCAAGCTCAACCTGTCTATGATTACCACCTTCTTACAAAAATTCTACTTCTAGAAATTTTGCGAAGCGAGCTACGAACACATTTCGATGCTCGGTATCATAGAACAGATATCCCCTCGTATTCGAAGGATATCCAACAAACCTAAACTTTTGCCCTCGAGGCGAAAGCTTATCTTGCTGAGTCACCCTGACATAGGCAGGACAACCCCAAACCTTAATATAATTAAGATTTGGTCTCCTACCGAACCATATCTGATACGGTGTCGTAGGAACAGCCTTTGAAGGAATCTTATTCAAAAGATGTGCGGCTGTTAAAGAGAGTAACCCCATAAGTAATAGGGCAAATCTGTGAATCTCAACATCGATCGGACCATATCCAATAAAGTCCGATTTCTCCTTTCAGATACACCATTGTGCTGTGGTGTACCTGGAGGAGTATATTGAGCGAGAATCCCATTCTCCTTCATATAATCCATGAACTCACCACTCATATATTCACCGCCTCGATCTGATCGAAGGCATTTAATATATTTACCAGTTTGTTTTTCTACTTCATTTCGGAACTCTTTGAACTTTTCAAAGGTTTCCGATTTATGTCGCATCAAATACACATAACCGTACCGTGATAAATCATCGGTAAAGGTAACGAAGTATGAATAACCACTGTGAGCAGTTTGACTTAGTGGACCACATACATCAGAATGTACGAGTTCCAGTAAGTTAGTGGCGCGGTGTCCAACACCAGAAAATGGGGCTTTGGTCATTTTACCCTGAATATAGGATTCACAAGTTGGATAGGATTCAATGGTAAGATCTAATATCAAACCATTCCTAACCAATTGGGTAAGGCGTTTAACGCCATTGTGACCAAGTCTCATATGCCAAAGTTCAGTATTATTAATTACAGGTAAACTACGTTTATTAACTCCAGTATTTAATATATCTTTTGAAGTTTGCAATGTATAATGACCATGCTGGTTTGGACAACAAAGGATCTGAATATTATTTTTATCATATAAATACAAAGAACTATTCTTAATATTAATACAAAAGCCTTCTGTATCCAATACAAAAAGTGATATAATATTAGCGACACATCCCGGTACAAAATGACAGTCATATAACAAAAGTGTCCCATTAGACAATGAGATCTCGCATACTCCCACTGCAACTGCATCCAAAGAGTCTCCACTCCCGAACCGCAACTGCATCTCTCCAGGCTTCAGTTTCCTACTTTCCTTCAGCACCTGCAACGAATTGCAAATGTGAATGGGACAAGCAGAATCTAAAATCCAGCTTGATGTAACGGCTTCACAAGCCAAAGATAAATCAATAACTGGAAAAATAAAAGTACCTGATGTAGAAGCTCTGTCTCTCCTCACTTGGGCAATGTAATCAGGACAGTTCCTTTTCCAGTGCCCGACTTTGCCGTAGTGGTGGCATTTGTCTTCAGAAGCCCTTTTGGGCTTTGCAATCTTCGCCTGTTGTTGAGGACCAAAAGCCTTCTTCTTCTTCTTGCCTTTCTTGTTCTTTCCCTTGGACCATCCTTGGGAAGAAGCCAAAAGAGAAGTAGTTCTAGGAGGGCGAGTCGGTACTCCCTTCTTAAGGTCCTCTTCTGCCGTGAGCAACATCCTATGTAGCTTCTGGTAGGTACAGACAGTCCCGTGCATGTTGAAGTACATCACGAACTGGCGAAATGAAGCTGGCAGTGAACCAAGAATGACACTCCAACCGAGAATGTCATTCAAGATGAGATTATGTTGCCTCAATTGATCGATCAAATCGATCATCTGAAGAACATGTGGGCTAACACTCTGCCCCTCATCCAGACGCGCATGGAACAGTTCCATGGCGACTTTGTGAACAATCACTTGTTCATGGTTCTCAAACGATTGTCTCAATCGCATCATCATACTATAGGAATCTAACATACCATAGTACTGTTGCTTGAGTTTCGGAGACAGTGAACTAAGGATGTATGATTTAACCCTTAAATCATCATCCTTCCAAGTTTCAAAAACTTGGCGTTCCTCCTCCGAAGCATCCGCCCCACTGCAATGGGCAACAGACCCTCAAGAACATAACCCAGCTTTTCGGAATCGAGGACAATCCTCAAATCCAATTCCCAGTCTGCAAAGTTCTCAGGGCCTTTCAGTTTGTTCGCATCAAGCATACGCGTAAACTGATTTGTGGATTGTGCCGCCATCGCCAATCTATCATATAGATCACGAAAAACGGTTAGCAGAAATAAAGCAGTTTCATATAATATCAAAAGCATAAACTAGATCATGGATTTTTAATCTAATATGCCCCTCCCACTAAATCATGCAATACTGTAATCCCAAAACAGAATACAAATATTTAATAATTAAATTAAATACTAATAGTGAAAAGTGGATCCCGTGAATATATTTCGGCTCACAGCAGAGGCACGGTCTCGCCTACGTATATTCATCAGGTAGACAACTCATTTGTCAATCATTCATTAATGAATCCTAAGTATCCGGTCCTGGCCGTTTCTCGTTGTCGCTGCGAAGGCAGGCCCACAAGGAGACGTACCAAGGTTAAACTCGTCAATGATAAACTCAAGTTATTTACGTAATCCTGACAGCTAGGGCACGTTCAGAATTCCGCTTTTACTTGAATTTACCTAGTATCTATATATACATCCGGTATAAATAAATCTTTATCGGCTACATCCTCACAGCAGAGGCACGGTCTCGAATGTAGTCACAAAGAAGTATTCATAAACCGTATTGACAAGACGGACCATATAACATGCATCAAATACATAATTACATTCAAACCTTATTAATTAGGGATTTTCCGCTAAGTGTCATACACCCTAAATCTAACCAATTTAGATCCTAATAAGCATGCATAAAGTCAAGAAAACATGATTAAACATTGATTCAATGAAGGCTAATCATTTTAGGTGGCCTAGAATCAGACTCGCTCTGATACCATTTTGTAGGGGTTTTTAGGGGGTGAATCCGGTAACGCAGCGGAAGCGGTGAAAATCGTATTTTCAGATTTCAAAAATTTTTCTCGGATTAATTAAATAAAAATATTTATTTAACATTCCAATAATCAAATTATGAAAATAAATTCAATAAATCATATTTAAGTGAATTTACTGAAATACCCTTACTTTGTATTTTTGTCCATTTTAGTCCGAAATTGATCTAATCAATTTTGAATGATTCTAAATCATTTCTAAGATGAACTTATGATGTTCAAAACATCAAAACACCAAAAGCACCAAAATCCCCAAATTCTATTCATTTGGTCGAATGTCACCTAAGGTGGGCATTTTGTCCATTTGGTCATTTCATGCTTCAAAACACATCCAAATGTAATCCAATCAACATGAAACTTTATAAGCATCATATACACACCCAAATACACAACATATATGAAAAGACCCAAATTTGGAATTGGTCATGAACCCTAATTTTTCAATTTCATCAAATTGGACAAATTAGACCAAATTAGTTAAATCAATTGTTTCAATCATCATTCTTCCATCCAATCCAAGTCTCAACACAATGAAACAACTCAAGATCAAATCTAGGTCATTTAAGAGTGGGTCAACAACTCTAGATTAGCAACATGGTTTCCAAAACCTTAAAAGAATGTTTATAACTACAATAGTCACAACACTTCCTTCATTACACATGCTTCACACTTCACCAAAACTTCCATCAACAAAAACCACAAGGAAAAAAGAAAGAAACATCCTAAGAATATCATATATTAAAGCCTAGAACCTAAGGAACAAATTCCTTACTAATAGCAAGTTCAAGAAACTTACTAAAAATCCAAGCTTTTGATGTTTGTCTTTCTTTTTCTTTAGGCTCCTTTGGCTTCCTTTTGTGAAATTTATGTTTTGTGAAATGTATTAGGTTAACCAAATGAAAAGCAAATGAAAACAATATATACTTGTTCAAAGAATAGCCTTGGCCGAATTCAATGTCCATGTATATACCAAATTTTTCATTTCAAAATCATTTAATCAACTTGACAAATATCTAAAACACTTTATGGATATTTATTTAAGTCAACAATTGCAACTAATTTCATTCACTTCAAATATCCTAACATAAGATATTTATATTTTAATTAATTTAATCATTTAACAATTAAATAATTAATTAATTAATCAAATACAAATATATTAAATATATGTATAATATTTACATTAAATATTAAAAACATATATTCATTTAGGATAAAAGTCAAATAACTCATTTTGACTATTAATTAATGTGTATTTAAATTAATCAAGTATTAAATGTAAATACACAATAATTAGGCAAATGACTATCTAGTCCCTTTAGCATGAATCTTGCGTTTAACCTTTAAACGAATTTATAAATAATCAATATTATTTATTAATGTCGCTCTAGTGCTCTACGAGTATGTTTCATTATTGAGACTCTCTAGATTCAGGTATATCCGTCACGAAATCTAATTTCGTGTCCATAATCTATCCACCCGTAGATTATGACGATCACGGATAATCTCGCTGAACCATACAGGTCGAGGTCATGGCAAATGTATAATTCCTCCGTCACAGGTATCCGGATAAATCCCAGAGATATAGATGTAAACGTCAAATCTCTATCGGGATTATCCAATCGACTATTCCATTAGCAATCTCTAAAAGAATGTTTAGAACTAGCTTCTAAACTTTACCACGGGCCCATGGTTTTATCTGATTGCTAATCATATGGACTATCTATGCTCTGATACACAGAACTGACGGATCCTATCTTGATACACATAGGACACCCTGAGGATCAATCTACACCCAACGAACATGCGGAGGTCTGATCTAAATAGATCGGTGACGTGACTGCCGTCTAAGTGTAGAAGATGTCTCATGTACCCAAAATGGCATCTCAAGTCTAAGAATCACAAGTGCTACTCAACCCAAGAAGATTCTTATTGACGCTGGTGTACCATCCAGTAAGAATCTTCGGTGAGTCGTTCAGTGTTTATCCGCTATAAACACCTACACGTCTATACTAGTCTCCAAGACTAATGGTTCATTGAGAAACCATTGGAATCATATATTCCAGTATACGACATGTACCGGTCTCAACGGGTTTACTATACTGACCAAGTAGTGTAAACCTTGACCAGGAACTGTCTGAGAATGACAACGTCATGATACTACTCAATGTCCGTTGCGACGCTTTTGCAACTGTATCATGACTAATCATTCTAGGGTCATTACGTCTTTACCATATAGTAAGATAGATTATATTATAGAAACTGCATATATTATTCATAATAATAATGTTTTACAGAAGTATTTAACAGAAATACAACCGGGAATTGGCGCTCTGAGCACCAACCCCAACACCTCATATGTGCCCCTCATCTCACTATATACCGGGCACTCTTGGCTAGATGGTCAGTTCCCTTACACACAAAGCATACCCCTTGAGGTTCTAAATGGGCTACTGCATGCATAGTCTGCCTATCCTTAGCTTTTAAGGCTCCTAACTGTCTAGTTAATAACTCAACTTGTGCCTTAATACTATTATCTTCCCTAAAGTGGTGTATTCCTCTGCTAGAAGGAGTGGGGTGTGTCCTATCAGTGCTATCAATGGCATTAGGTCGAGTCCAAGAGTGAGATTTCTCAACTAAGTCATTTAAGTACTCTAACGCCTCATCATGGTCCTTTCGAATGAACTCACCATTACACATTGTCTCAATAATTTGGCACTCTCTAGGGGTTAGACCGTCATAAAAATAGCTTACTAAGTGCCAACTCTCATACCCATGGTGATGACTGTTAGGGTTGGTGCTCTGAGCGCCAATTTCTTATGTATTTCCCTATAAATACTCTTGTATATATTTTATTAATGAATAAAATAAATAATTTCTATAATATAAATTCTTTTATTATATGGTAAAGACGTAAAAGACCATAGAGTGATTGGTTATGATACAGTTGCAAAAGCGTCGCAACTGACATTGAGTAATATCATAACAATATCATTCTTTAACTGTTCTTGGTCAAGGTTTACAATTACTTAATCGGTAAGTAAACCCGCTGAGATCGGTACGTGTTGTATATTGGAATGTTGGATTCTAATGGTATCTCAATGAACCATGAGTCTCGGGAGACTCATATAGACACGTAGGTGTTTATATCGGATAAACATTGAACGACTCACTCAAGATTCTTAATAGATGGTACACCAACGTCAATAAGAATCTTCTCGGGTTGAGTGAGCATAGTGATAATTCAACTTGAGATACCACTGTGGATATATGAGGTATCCTCCACACTTTGATGACATTCATGTCACCGATATATTTAGATCAGACATCCGCCTGTTCGTTGAGTGTGGACTGATCATCAGGATATCTTGTGCGTATCAAGATAGGATCCATCAGTTCTGTGTACAGAGCATAGGTATCCATTATGGAATTAGCAATCGATTAAATCCATGGGCCCGTGGTACACTGTAGAAATCAGTTGAAAGTGTTATTTTAAGAGATTGCTAATAGAATCGTTGACGTGATTATACCTATAGAGATTTGATGTTTGTATCTATATCTCTGGGATAATCCGGATACCTGTGACAGAAGAATTATACGTATGCAGTGACCTCGACCTGTATGGTTCAGATATTTTATCCGTGTTCGTCATAATTTACGAGTGGGTAGATTATGGACACGAAATTGGATTTCGTGAAGGATATGCCTGAACCTAGAGAGTCTCACTAATGAAATATACTCGTAGAGCACTAGGGTAATATTTATAAATAATACTGATTATTTATAAGTCATTTAACAGTTAA
Source organism: Zanthoxylum bungeanum (assembly GCA_019454045.1). Classification (NCBI taxonomy): domain Eukaryota; kingdom Viridiplantae; phylum Streptophyta; class Magnoliopsida; order Sapindales; family Rutaceae; genus Zanthoxylum; species Zanthoxylum bungeanum. The sequence goes on along the minus strand of SKCR01044199.1, from coordinate 44,838 downwards.
TGATAATACATGCATTTGAGATCTTTCGATCATTTTTTAAATGTCGAATTGTGATATTTGACATTTATTATTAGTATATATTTTTTGATTATTTAATGAAAATATAATACATATATTTGAGATATTTGTATTTAATTATTTGATTATTCAAATGTTGAATAATTAAATTAATTAAATAATTAATATCTTGTTTACTTTAATAAAGTAAGTTAAATGGTATTTTTTAATTGGATTAATTGGCCTATATTTATTGGATAAATTGGCATGATTTAATTGGTTTATTTGTGATAAACATTAAAGTGTTTAATGATTTATAACCACAAATTTAATTAAATATTTTTCTAATTATTTATTGAAATAAAAAGGAAAACTTGGCCGATATTTTCCCTATATTTTCGTGGCTTTTGAGAATAAATATATACGCCATGTTTTCATTTTTTGTTTTATTCCTCAAGAACCCTAAAAACATATAAAAAGAGGCTTTGAGAGAAAAAGGAGAAAAAAGTAAGAAAAGCTTGGAAAATCAAGTATTTTAGTAAGTTTTTCTTACTTTTTCCTACATGAAAAAATTTCTAATATACTAGACTTCAACATGTGTAGCTTAGATTGTTTTCTACTCTTTTATGGATGTGTTTGTGATGGTTGGGAATTTGGATGAAAGATAGAAACATGTATATGTTTAAAGAATGCATGTAAACTAGTTTATTTGTATTCTTTTACCATTTGATGGTTAGTTACCATTCTAGAGTTACTTAGCCACTAATGATTGACCTAGAATTGTTCTTGAGTTGTTTCGTAATGGTGAGGCTTGTTTGGTATTATGGGAATTGAATTAAAGTATTGAATTTAATTAATTTTGTTAATTTATGAAATTATAAAATTAGGGTTTTTAACCTTCACCAAATTTGGGGCTTTTCATATATGTTATGAGATTTGATGTATATATGATGTATATTAAATTTGGGAATTTTTGGATTTAATCTTGACATGTTTTGAACAACAAGGACCAAATTATAAATTCTTGAAAATATGGGGACTATTTGGAAATTTCGGGAAAATCAGTTTCTTTGAGTTGCAAATTATATTTTCATGTATTAGACACATATAAATCATTTTGGGATTGATTTGGAATCAATTAGAATTGTATTTGACAATTTAGGACTAAAATGACAAAAATATAAAGTTTTGGGGCAAAACGGTAATTACTGAAAAATCTGATTTTTGGGTAAAAATTTCAATTTTTAAGTATTGAGTAATTAAGATAAATTAATTTATTTTAATTACCCAAGAAAAATTATTGAAATTGGAAAATTTTGATTTTCCGCGTTCCGCTGCGTTTACTCGAATTGCCGCCCAAAACCCCCAACAAAAATGGTATCAGAGCAGGTCTGAACCTGAACATATGATATGAATATGCATTTAAATTCTATGTTTAATTATGTTCTTACTTGATACATGATTGTATTTATTTAAATTGATTAAATTAAATACGTATCATCTTTGCGGAAAATCCCTAATTAATAAGGTTTTAAAAGTTATATGTATTGGATGCATATTTCTGTTGGAAAATTATGACCCATAGCATCACTATTTGTACAAAACATGGCGTTGTTGTATAAATTAACTATGTGACAAAGGAAATTGCTCTTTTATCATTTGTAATTGGATTACCTGGATATATAAATGATAAAAGTCCATATGATTAGTACTAGATTAATAAGATATGAGATAATATTAATCCACTAAGGTTTAATCATTAAATATCCCTAGTCGTAGTATTATTGAGACTGGACAACGATAATGTGGAATAGGCTAGTATTACACTTGTGCGTGTTATGGAAGCGTAACGACATAGTTCTCATATATTTGGGTATTGGATACTAATGGAAGTGTAATAGGAGGTTCTGTTTACCGATGGTACGGAAACAACTTCGCTCTGGATAGACCCCTCAGAATCCCATTGGTAGTATGACTATGTGTCTATGGGAATCCGAATCAGGGTATGTGTATTTGGTCTTAACTTGAGACTTGCACCGCTAATACTTGCGACAATCAGTATACATTGATTTTGGTCGTCTGGGGCTTTAACAGGTTCTGTGTCCGCCTCTTCTAGGTATACTGAGAATCGTAGTGTATTGGGTGTGATGTCAAGATGAAAGTATCACTTCAGTCATATGGAGATCATGATCACGTAAGATACGGAACTAGTACTCTTAAGTACTGCAGTCATCGGGATAATATGACTAGGTCATGATTATCGGATTATAGAGACTAGTTATCAGAGATCCGATATATGCTTCGTACGGGGCAGACAAAATTCCAGCCCCAGGCCTAGCATGTGACATCCCATACTGGATCGTAATACGCAATACTTGTATACTACGCCTGACAAAGATCTTGTATTTCGTAGAAGAATATTTCTGGAGAATTGGGTAGGCACGATGCTTTGCTAGAAGCCAACCATGTCTTGTAAATCGGTAAGTACGTGGTACCAGGTATGCATGTATTCGGATAGTCCGATGATCGTATTTACTGCCAACATATCCAAGGATCTCTTGGGTCGCCTCCCAAAGATTCACCGTTGAGATTTGACTCGAACAGAAAATTAATCTGGAATTAATTATGAGATAGAGAAAATTAATCTGGGATTAATCACAGCAATAATTAATCTGAGAATTAAGTATCAAGAGAAATAATTAATCTGGGATTAATTGCGTCGAGAATATATCTGGGATTAAATTCGTCGAGAAGAGAGAACGAGATTAATTTGGAATTAATAGGTAAAATAATTTAATAGTTAAATTGGATTTTTCTATTTAATTTATTAATTGGGCTAAAATAATATATTAGATATATTAATTGAAATTAGATTTCAAAGCGGAATTAAAATTGGATTTTAATTCGCGCGAAAGAATTAATTTAGAATTAATTCACAAGCGACTTTCGTAATAATTTTGCTAGGCATTATTATTTAATTAAATTGGATTTAATTAAGTCGCAACGGAAAATTCGTTTAATTCGGAATTAAACGAACGCGGGCCCGAGCGAAGTTGCGTGTTGGATTGTCCGACTTAAATTTGGAATTTAAAGTGGGGCCCACCAACTTACATCATTGTGTTTGACATTTGATGGAATTTGGTAATGGTTGTGTAAGACTTGGATTGCTTGTAGAATACATAAACCAAACCAACACTCAAACTTAAGTATAAATTAATTGGTCAACTTTAGAAGTGTGCACTAGTTACTATTCACAACATACTAAAAAACTTCATCTCTCTTCTTCTCTCCATGGTGGCCGAAACTATCACCCTTTGGAAGGGAAAATTTTCTTTCAAAAATTTGTTCTTGCTAGCACATAAAAGAGTGAATCAAGGTGATAGGGAGACTCACCCAAGGGTTTTGAACTGCATTTCAAGCTTGGAGCTTCATCTTCAACAAAGAAAAGTCTTGAAATTCATCCAACCAATGTGAGTTTTTTCCGCAACTCTCTTTAATTTTCACACATGAATCACTCTTAGAAGATCTTGGCATATTCTAGGAACACTTACATTGGTATCAGAGCCTCCGAAGTTTGATTTGGAATTCTAGGGTTCATGGACTCTTAATTTGGGAATTTATGCTTGGAGTATGTATTTTCTTAAATTGATGATTTGGTTGAGCTTGGATGATGTTAAATTGGGTTTTTACATCTTAGGAATTGAGAAAAATTAATTAGATAAAAAAAATCCCTGATTTCCTTAGGCTTGGCCAAAAGTTATGGACCTAGAAGCTCATGGTGTTTTATGTTTTTTAGACCATTGGATGTGTTTAAATGCATGAGTATATTGGTTTGTGATTTAATTGGATTGAAATCAAAATTGGATATAAAAATTCCATGAATGGCGTGAGTTATAAGCATGTTATAATAAATTGTTTTGCTTCAATTTGTGTTGGACATGAATTTGAAAGTTTAAACATGATTAATTGAATTAATTAGTGTTTGGAAGCATTAGATTAATTAATTAATTATGGTAATTACACTTGAATTGAATTAATTTGTAATTTGGAATGATGAATTAATTTAATTGTTGTACTTGGGCTTAATGGGCTTGGTTGGGCCAAGTTTGGTTTAGGATAATTGGTTGGATCCAATTGGGCCTAAAACCATTTCCATAAAGTCCAAATATGATAATTGGGCCTTTAAAATTTTAATTGGGCCTAATGGGCCTAAATTGAGTTTTGGCATAAGGTGATTCCTAATTGGGCCTTGGCATCTTGAGTTTGACCCATAATTGCCAAAGCCCATGCCTTAAGAATTAATTGAAAGCCCATTGGACTTTAATTGAATAGTATTGGATACTAATTGGGCCTTTGAGACCCGTTAAGATTGGATTTGGAATCCAAGTCTAAAATGCACTTTTAAAAGTGTAATTATTTAATTTAGAATTAAATATGAATTAGTATTGAATATAATTTAAATTGGATTTAAAATTGTAGTTCAATATAATTCAAGAATACGTACTTTGAGTATTTATTCTTAAACGAGTTGGACTCGCGCAAATCAAATCGTTGTTTGAACATTGGATTGTCATTAATTGGATTAGATTGATTGATAACATGCTTTGTGTGAATACTTGGATGTATGTATGAATAATGTATATCGGATGGATATTAGAAGGGTGAGGGCAATTTTGGAAATTGTTGTAATAAATTTAGAATTTATTAAATTGGACCTGCGTGTCCAGCCTATTACCTCTTTTCTCATTTTATTTCTCTTCTCACCAATTCCCCTCAATGTAAAAGAGGTTTCTTTAGAAGTATTATGTAATTGGGTAGAAGTATGGATAATGCTAGCGGGAGAGAGGAAATTGAGAGATTTGTTATAGGAACAATTTATTGTATATCCATCCGCATATCATTATTAATTTTATCGCGTCTTATTATGATTTTAGAATGCATGCTTAAGGGTGTATGATGAGACTTAATCAAAGATAATAAATTGGTTGCCAAATCGCGACAAAAACCCTCATTTTATATTAAACGTTTTTCCTTCCATTGAATGATTCTCTATCAAGATCCAAGATTGGCATTGGTTTGTTGGCCAAAGTCAAGACCTTTGTGCATCGCGGATGTGTTTGAATCATGAAAGCTTTGTTCCATATCGTACGTCTTGGGCAAGTTGTGATTTGTTGGCCAAAGTCAAGGTCACTTCTTGTTCATAGACCTCGATTACGAAGCTTTTCCACTATCAATGGGTCACGCTTAACTGGTTTCATTAAGCTTGTTGAGCCAAAGCCAAGGCTTAGTTGATTCAGAGGAAAAAGGTTAGGGAATATATCGGATATATTGGCATATATTGGATATATGTTTCGGACTTGGATGTCCACTTACTGGATCTAGGAATTGGATGGGGTCCAATTGATCTTAAAGATATACCTAGTTAAGTTTCATACAATTTGTTGGCCAAAGTCAAGGTTGTGTGTTATTTAACGGGATCCTAGCCCACTAGGAAACTAGGTTTCCCGAGTACTCCACAGAGGGTTAGAGGCTCGCCGAAAAATAGTGGGAGGCAAGTATTAAACTTGCAATTTCATTTAGATACTTGCCAATACGCGCTCATTTCAATTTTCGTCATTAATTATTAATATTCAATTGTTGTTTTAATTGAACAGTTGGACTGTATTCAAACTACTTCATTTATAGTTGATTATATAATTGGATTATAGTAATCAATATATTTGAATTTAACCAATCAAATAGTAGTTGATTATATAGTTAGACTATAGAAATCATTATATTCGACTGTACCCGAAATCGTTGATTGGATAGTTGGACTATTGGAATCAAGATAACTGAAAGATTAGCGTTTAAAACATAATCATGGGTGAAAATGTCTTTAAGCGGCTTCAATTTTCAAATTGGGAATAGAACCTCAGGATAGTCCTGGGAGCCAAGAAGTTATTTTATTTGATAGAGCAACCTCTTGGGCCTAAGCCCAGGAGTTGAGCAAATAGTAGAGCATGAGCTTTGGAAGACTCATCATGATGAAAACTTTAGTGCTCAATCATTTATGCTTGCCGCAAAGACTCCTTAATTTCTTCGTCAGAACTAAGGATTAGATCCTTATAGTATGATATTGAAATTGAAGGATCTTCATAGATCTTAGAAGTACTAATTGCAATAGAAAACTCTTGGAGAGTTAATGGCTATGCTCAAGGAGACAGAGCCAAAGCTTGCAATAGGGGCAAGGAGCGTAAGGCACATCTTACTTCGACATCCCAGAAGGCCAAGGCTTGGCCGGAGGCTTTTGGGGGTGTGAAGAAAAGGGCAAGGCTAAATCTTCACAGTCTTCTAGGAAGACAAAATACATATCCCAAGATGTCTGCCTAAACTGTGGCAAACGGGGTCACTGGAAGCGTGACTGCCGTATGGACAAGGCAGACATGAGGAAGTGAAGACGGGCAAGGCACTGACTTCAGGTATGTTTGTTATAAACATGTCCATTGCTGGTTTTAAAATTGGATTTTAGATACTGGATGTGGTACATAAATATGTGTACTGATGTATGGGATCTTCTGATTAGCAGGAGACTGGCTTCAGTTGAGATCAACCTATGAGTCGGAAACGCGATGAGAGTCACTGTTTTGGCTGTGGGAACCTAAGTTTTAGAAATGCCCTTTGGGGAATTATTTAAGTTAGAAAACTATTATAATGTATCTAGTTTGACTAGGAACATTATCTCTGTATCTAGTTTAACCCGTTGCGGGTATACGTTTATATTCTAGAACACTAAGTGTTTTGATTATAAAGATGATATTGAGATAATCACATTAGATGTGAATAACAATATTTATATTTAGAATATAAATAAATCTCAAACATATAATATGACAAACAAAAGCTCAAACTATATAAATCTAATGAGACTTAAAAGTGGCATTATTGTATGAGACACATAAACAAGACTCGTATATCCACACTTTCGAAGAGTGGATACTAGGACGAATTTGATTCTAATTCAAATGATGTCTACGAATCTAGTTTATTAGGCAAAGTGCCTAAAATACCTTTTACTTGGTAAAAGTGCAAGTGCCACCAATCTGTTAGCCCTCGTTCATAGTGGCGTAAGTGGGCCCATATCTAGCTAGGCTAGAGGTGGATATGAATACTTTGTAACCTTTACGAATGTGGCATCGCATTATGGTTATGTGTATCTTATGAAACACAAGTCATAAACTTTTAGAGTTTCGACACGAAGTATAAAAACAGACCGGCTAAATATTAAAACATTACGGTCGGACCGTGATGGATATTACTTAAACATAGAAGTTTCTCAATTACTTGAAAGAGTATGGTATTATTTCACAGTGGACTCCTCTCGGGACACCTCAATTTGACGGTGTGTCGGAACAGAGAAACCGAACTTTGTTGGATATGGTAAGGTTTATGATGAGTCGCTCTGAGCTACCAATTTCCTTCTAAGGATACGCATTGAATATTGCAATACTTATTTTGAATAATGTTCCATGAAAATATGTTAGACAAACTTCATATTAGATATGAACAGGAAAGAAACCGGGTTTCTCATTCCTGAAGATTTGGGAATGCTGGGCATACGCTAAATGTTTGGATCGTACCAAACTAGAACCCAAATCGGATAAGTGCCTATTTGTAATTGGTTGTCCTAGGGAAACCAAAGTATAGTACTTATGCAACTCACAAGAGAACAATGTAATTGTTGCTCTCCATGCGGTTTTCCTAAGAGGAATTCCTATATGCAGTGGTAAGTGGGAGGAAAGTAAAACTCGATGAAAATCGGAGTGATACTATTCCAGGCACCGAGTCCTCACGAAACACCAATAGTTCATCAGGGATGAAACTGTACCAATAATCTTCAAATACACAAGAACCGCGTAGGTCGGAGAGAGTCAGAAAACAACATGTGAGGTATGGGTTTCTGATCTCACCTCATGTAGATGTCAATCTTATTGAGGAAGACGAACCGACTACATATGAGGAAGTGATACAAGGTATCGACTCCTTTTATGGCAAAGTGCCATGAAGTCCGAAATGGATTCCATATATACCAACCAAGTTTGGACGCTGGTTGTATCAGAAGGTATTGTGCCTATTGGTACTAAATGTGTCTTCAAGGAAGACATACATGGATGGCAACATACAAATGTACACAACTAGGCTTGTACAGAAAGGGTATCGTCAACGACATAGTGTCGACTACGATGGAATTTTTTTCACCTGTTGCCATGATTAAATCCATTTGGATAATGCTTGCTAATGCTACATATTTCATTTATGAAATATGGCATATAGACGTCAAAACCGCTTTCCTTAACAGAAACCTTTTGGAGGATATTTATCAACATCCTAACAGTTTTGTCATGCCGAAACATGCAAACAAGGTTTGCAAGTTAAATTGATCTATTTGTGGATTGAAGCAAGCATTATGTTCTAGGAACCAACATTTTGATGAGATCATAATGGTATATGGTTTCAGTCAAAACGATGATGATTCTTGTGTATATAAGAAGGTTAGTGGGAGCGCACTGACAATGATTATCCTATACATTGATGATATATTGCTTCTTAGCAATAACATTCCCATAATATAATCGGTGAAAGCTTGGCTTTCATTAAAATTATCCATGTATTCCTGGGAGAATCATGCTTTATTCTAGGAATATAGATCTACTGGGATAGATATAAAAAGCTGCTGACAACCTTCCCAGAGCTCGTACGTTTTTGAAAGGTATGTGAACTGATGTCTCATATGTTTTGAGCATATGTAGACGCTATAAGGCCAATCCGGGTGATGGTCACTGAATTAATGTAAAGAACATCCTTGAGTATCTTGGACAAACTAATGATGCTTTCTGGAAATATGGGGAAATGAGAACTTGAGGTGATTAGGTTCACTACTGCAAGTTTCCAAACCGACAAAGACGACTTTAAGTCACAATAAGGGTACATATTTAGTTTGAATAACGGAACAGTGAGCTGGAAATCTTCCAAGCAAGATACTGTTGCCGAATTAATAACAAAAGCGGAACATTGCTGCAGCTGAGGCAGCAAAAGAAGTATTTTGGATCTATATAATCCTAATTTGATTAGAGTAGTTCTGTTAGCAGCTGAGCTAGGCTACAACATAGGCTAAGAAACCACGGTCTCATCAATGATCCAAGTATATACTTCGACTATTTCATCTAATTCGTCGGACCATACATCGTGGCGATGTGATGATCGAATAAAGTGCATCAGATGATTACATTGCAAATCCACTAAAGAAAGTTGTTTTTCAGCAGAAGTTTGAGCACCCGTACATAGCCAGGTGTTAGACATTTGAGTGATTGGCTATAGGCAAAGTGAGAGACTGTTGGACAATTATGACCCATATCATCACTATTTGTACAAAACATGGCGTTGTTGTACAAATTAACTATGTGACAAAGGAAATTGCTCTTTTATCATTTGTAATTGGATTACCTCGATATATAAATGATAAAATTCCATATGATTAGTACCAGATTAATAAGATATGAGACATATTAATCCACTAAGGTTTAATCATTAGATATCCCTAATCGTAGTATTATCGAGACTGGACATCGATAATGCGGAATAGGCTAGTATTACACTTGTGCGTGTTATGGAAGAGTAACGACATAGTTCTCATATATTTGGGTATTGGATATCAATACAAGTGTAATAGGAGGTTCTGTTTACCGATGGTACAGGAAACAGCTTCGCTCTGGATAGACCCCTCAGAATACCATTGGTAGTATGACTATGTGTCTATGGGAATCCGAATCAGGGTAGGTGTATTGGTCTTCTTACCTGAGACTTGCACCGCTAATACTTGCGACAATTAGTATACTTTGTTTTTAGTGTCGTCCGGGGCTTTAACAGGTTATGTGTATGCCTCTTCTGGGTATACTGAGAATCGTAGTGTATTGGGTGTGATGTCAAGATATAAGTATCACTTCAGTAATATGGAGATGATGATCACGCACGATACGAAACTAGTATTATTAAGTACTGCAGTCATCGGGATAATATGACTAGGTCATGATTATCCGATTATAGAGACTAGTTACTAGAGATCCGATATATGCTTCATACGGGACAGACACAATTCCAGCCCCATGCCTAGCATGTGACATCCGATACTGGATCGTAATACGCAATAACATAAACTAACTACGCCTGACAAAGATCTTGTATTCCGTAGAATAATATTTCTGGAGAATTGGGTAGGCACGGTGCTTTGCTAGAAGCTAACCATGTCTTGTAAATCGGTAAGTACGTGGTACCGGTACGCACGTATTCCGATAGTCCAATGATCGTATTTACTGCCAACATATCCAAGGATCTCTTGGGTCGCCTCCAAAGATTCACCGTTGAGATTTGACTCGAACAGAAAATAATTTGGGATTATTATGAGAGAGAGAAAATTAATCTGGGATTAATCACCACAATAATTATCTGGGAATTAATTATCAAGAGAAAGAATTAATCTGGGATTAATTACGTTGAGAATTTATCTGGGATTAAATTCTTCGAGAAGAGAGAACGCGATTAATTTGAATTAATCGGTAAAATAAATTTAATAGTTAAATTGGATTTTTTCTATTTAATTGGGCCAAAATAATATATTAGATATATTAATTGAAATTAGATTTCAAAACGGAATTAAAATTGGATTTTAATTCGCGCGTAAGAATTAATTTAGAATTAATTCACAAGCGACTTTCGTAATAATTTTGCAAGACATTATTATTTAATTAAATTGGATTTAATTAAGTCGCAACGGAAAATTCGTTTAATTCGGAATTAAACGAACGCGGGCCCGAGCGAAGTTGCGTGTTGGATTGTCCGACTTAAATTTGGAATTTAAAGTGGGGCCTACCAACTTATTTCAATGTGTTTGACATTTGATGGAATTTGGTAATGGTTGTGTAAGGCTTGGATTGCTTGTAGAATACATAAACCAAACCACACTCAAACTTAAGTATAAATTAATTGGTCAACTTTAGAAGTGTGCACTAGTTACTATTCACACACGCATACTAAAAAACTTCATCTCTCTTATACTCTCCATAGTGGCCGAAACTATCACCATTTGGAAGGGAAAATTTTCTTTCAAAAATTTATTCTTGCTAGCACATAAAGGAGTGAATCAAGGTGATAGGGAGACTCACCCAAGGGTTTTGAACTCCATTTCAAGCTTGGAGCTTCATCTTCAACAAAGAAAAGTCTTGAAATTCATCCAACGAAGGTGAGTTTTTTCCACAACTCTCTTTAATTTTCACACACGAATCATTCTTAGAAGATCTTGGCATGTTCTAGGAACACTTACAATTTCTTGGTCCGTCTTGTCAATACGGTTTGTGGATATCTGTTCTATGGCTGCATCCGAGATCGTGCCAAAGCAGTGAGGGTGCAGTTGATAGAAAATTATCCATACCGGATGTATATGTGATACTAGATAAGTTCAAGCGAATGAAGAAATCCTGAACGTGCCAAATCTGTCAGGACTACGCAAGTATCTTGAATTTATCATTGACAAGTTAAACCTTGGTACGCCTCCTTGTGAACGTGCCAAAGCTATCAAAATGAGAAACGACCAGGACCGGAACCCATGAGTCACTATTGAGTGATTGACAATGAGTTGTCTACCAAATGAATATACGTAGGCGAGATCGTGCTAAAGCCGTGAGCTGAAATATATTCATGGGATCCACCTTTCGCTATTATTTTTAATTTGATTAATTATTTGTTTGAATTCTGTTTGGGGATTAGAGTATTGCATGTAATAGTGGGAGGGAGATTTTTAGATTAAAAATCCATGATCTATTTATTCTTTGTTTATTTTTATATTATGTGAAACTGTTTAGTGTGCTAACCATTTTTCGCTATCTATATGTTAGATTTGCAATGGCGGCACCTGCTTCTAATCTTTTTGCTCATATACTTGATACGAACAAGCTTAAAGGCGTCGAAAGCTTTGCAAATTGAGACTTGGATCTGAGAATTGTTCTTAGGTCTGAGCAAATAGAATATGTGTTAGAAGGTCCGTTGCCACTTTCCATAACAGATGATGCAACACCAGAGGAACATGAGACTCTCCAAAAGTGGAGAGATGATGATCGAAGAGTTAAATCATATATTCTCAGTTCCTTAGCATCGGAGCTTAAGAGGCAATATTTTAGATTACCTGACGCATATACTATGATGATGCGGCTGCGAGAGTCCTTTATGAACCAAGAACGAGTCTCGGTTCATAAAATTGGAATAGAACTGTTCCATGCAAAATTGGAAAAGGACACGCTGTGAGCCCTCACGTGCTTCATTTGATTGGTTTGATCGAACAATTGAGGCGCTATAATTTCCCTCTCAATGACACTTTAGGACGAAGTGTCATACTAGATCTCTGCCACCATCATGTCGCCAATTTGTGATGTATTTCAATATGAACGGGATTAGTTGCTCTTACAAGGAGCTGTATAAGATGCTGCAAACTGTGGAGAAAGATTTGAGGAATGGAGTACTGACTCGCCCTCCTAAACCCACTGTTGTTTCTCTGCTTCCTCCCAATCTAAACAGAAAGAGAAGAAGAAGAAATGTAAGAAAAAGAAGGGTACAAATCTTCCACCACAAGGTAAGATAGCTAAACTCAAAAGAGCTGCCGAAGATAAATGTTACCACTGTAGCAAGATCGGCCATTGGAAGAGGAATTGTCCTGATTACCTGGCCCAGATCAGAAAAGAAAGAGATATATTTCAAGTAATTTTATTTTTCCCATTATTGATATCTTATTAGCTTGTGAAGCTATGTCGTCCAGTTGGATTTTGGATTATGCTTGTCCAATTCACATTTGCAATTCATTGCAGGTGCTGAAGGAAAGTAGACGGCTAAAATCTGGGGAGATACAGTTGCGTTTCGGGAGTGGAGACTCTCTGGATGCAGTTGCTGTGGGCTTATACGAGATTCCCCTACCCAGTGGGAGCCTTTTGTTGCAAGACTGCTTTTTTATACCGGGATGTGTTGCGAACATTATATCACTTTTTGTATTAGATACTGAAGGATATAATGTAAATATTAAGAATCATTCTTTATATTTATATGATAGATATAATGTTCAGATCCTTATTTGTCCAAATGAGCATGGTCATTACATTTTGCATTCCTCACAAGATATCTTTAATGCTGGAATTAATAAACGTAAAGTATCTGATATAAATAATACTGAACTGTGGCATATGAGGTGTTGGAAATGGTGATCGAGTACCATTCACTTTTTGTATGAATATTTATTATTTATGCAATGTAATATTTTCTTTATCATGATTATTTATTTATTTGTATGGTAATTTCTTACTTTTATTTATATATTGTAAATCTAAGTGTTAGATTACTCTAAGAGTTAGAGATTTTGAGTTTCACTCGGAACTTTATAAGAAATTAGTAAAGACCCGAGAGTTACAACATATGGTGATATAGTTGCAAGAGTTGCAAATGATGTTGAGAAATATCACGCATTCTCTCGAATATAAATTATTCATAGTCTAGATATATTGAAATGGGTCGGTCATTATATTGGTAAGACTAGTGCATTGTCTACATATGTAATAGACATATGGTTTGTCTCAACAGACTGTGAGCTTAGCGGAAGTTCGTATAGAAATATAGATATTAATTAGTGGAATGAATATCGAACAAACTAATAAAAGATGACTAATAGGTATTCCATAAAACTGTCAATAGTTGTCTTTTCGAGTTGAGTAGTTATTGTGGTCCTTTGACTTGAGACACCATGGTGGTCTTGTGAGTGATCCTCCGTGTCTGATACCATGTATGTCAGAGACCTTTTATGGTCTGACCTCTGGATGACTATTAGGTATAGACCGATGCTCACGAAGATCGGTGTGTGTTAATATGAGGATTCGTCAGTCCATATGATTGGATTATGTTACCAAAATTTTTCAGAGTATATTCCGGAAATCTTTTGGCCAAAAATTCGTTGAAGAAATTATTTCTTTAACATTATAAATAATATTGAAAAGAGTTTTGCATATATTATTTATTAATGGAATATGATTGTGAAAAGTTATTTTATATTGAGTAGATAAGTTTTGACAGTAAACTATAACCTTACTCAATTGGAGACGGTAATGACGAAAGTATTATATATTAACGTTTTAACCTCGACTTGTATGGTTCACGTGTTGTGTTGTTTTTAGTCATGATTTGTAGGTGGGCAGGCCTTCATGAATATGTATACGAATATATGAGATATATATGTATATATATAAGTAACAACCATAGGTGAACCAGAGAGTTCCATTATATTAAGTTTACTCGTTGAGCACTAGGGTGACTTTTCGTCAAATGTTGACAAAGTATTTTTGGGTTTTTAAGGATTAACTTGATCCGATAATTTATGAGATGAATTGAATTAATTAATTTTATATCAAGAGTTGATATAAGTTTATTGTATAATGTATGTAAATTTGAATTATTTAATTGTTGAATTAATGTAAAAATTAATTATTTGGTTTATACAAATAAAAGTTTTAATTAATTAAAGCAATTTTAGTTAATGCAATTGAATAATTTTGGTTAATGTAACTAAAGCTTTTAATTGTAACTAAGTTGACTTAGTGGTGAGATTAATTTTTAACTTTGGTTAAGTTAATTTTTTGAAATTTGTGGTGTAGGGAAAAGATTCCCTTGAACCATGGTTTGTTAATTGGTTTAGTTTAGTTTTTCTTTAATTAATTTTAATAAAAAAAAAAATTGAAAACAAAAAGCAAACTTCACTTTCCCTTTTTTTAACCCACTGCCGAAACCAAGAAAAAAAGAAGAAATTGGTTTTTATTTTTTTGGCTTCTCTCCTCTGCCAAACCACAAAACAACAACAACCCATTCTTTTGCTCACTACCACTGCCGAGCAAGAGAAAGAAAATTTTGATTTTTTTCTTTCCAAAACCAAGCCAAAAATACTCACCAAAATTACCCAAATAAATCATCATGAACATGGAATTAATCCTTAAGAGTTGATGGTTAATTTGTGTTCTTGAAGCTTTATTTTTTCATAGGGTTCAAGAGTTGAATTTTAGGGAAATGTTGGTTGCCTTTCTTGAGTGATCAAACCACCTTTTGATCACCAAGATTTGTTCTTGGAGGAGCTCAATTTGGTGGAGAAAGAAGGAAATTCAAAGCTTGGAGGATTTGAGAATTTTGGATGCAAAACTTCAATAATTGGCAAGGCTTGAAAGCAATAGTTGGTAAATTTAATTTGTTAATGTTTTGTGTTCGGAAAAATTATTGTGGAAGTGTTGGATTAATTAGAAGCATGTATGTGAGGTTCTTGAAGCATTCAAGTGTATGAAAAATTGGTATATAGTGGATATATGAATTTTTTATGTTTGGATTAATTTTTCAAGTGTTGAAAAATAATTTTGTATGCTTGGATTAATTTTACAAGTGTTGAAAAATAAATTTGTTTGCTTGGATTAATTTTTAAGTGTTGGAAAATTAATTTAATGATTGGATTTAATTTGTCAAGAGTTGATAAATTGATTAAAGTGTTTAAAATAATTTTTTGAGCTTATGGAAAATTTATTTTGATGCATTGGAATATATTAAGTTGATAAAATTTTTAAACACTGTTTTTAGCTACTGCCGAAAATAAATAAATTTTTTTTTATTCGCTCGTGATTTGATCTCAGGTGTGTTCCGCTGCGCTCGGCATTGTCGTTCCTCACTCAACAAGTGGTATCAGAGCAATACATGCTTTTAATTATTCATGTTCCTTACAAATTTTTTAATTGTATAAAATGCCTATGCATACATTTAATATTAGATTACATGTTTATGCATTTTATTGTACATGCATACATTTAAATATTTGTATGCATTTGAGCTTGTTGAAATCTCTACACTAGATCTAAGTGTCATTAATTTTGTGTGAAAATATGACATGGTCCGGCTTGGCTATACGGTCTTAGTTAAACCATTATGATTATTCCCAATATTGATAAAGTGTGAGGGATTGATTGTAATGTTTTTGTTCTAATCTGGTTAAGCATGATATGAGTCAAATTTAAGAGAAAGTATTATCCAATATTGCTAAAGCGTGAGGTTAATATTAGTATCATACTTTCGAAGATAGACAAGTTGATCTTAAAATTAAACTATCTAATATTGCTAAAGCATGAGGATGCGATTCGATTTAGGACCGAATGTAAGAGTTGCATGAGATGCAATTGACAATAGTTGTCTACCTTCTCGAATTTACAAAGGTCAATATTGCTAAAGCGTGAGATTTGCGTAAATGTCAAGAAAGATCTACTTTGCATTGTGAGATTTAAGAGTTAAATTTCCGCATTCTTGTTTGCAGAGATTATAAAGAATATGTAAGACAATGCGAGGGCACTTTATAGAAAAAGTAAATCCATATTCTATTTAGTGTTTTATCATAATATTTAAATATTATTATCCGCTTAATTTTGTTTTATCTTGTGTAGACAGAATGTCTGTTTCGAACCCGCTTTCACGTATACTTGATACGCATAGGCTCCAGGGTGCTGTTAATTATAATGCTTGGCTCATGAATCTCCGTATTCTATGTCAAGCGGAGCAACTTGAATATGTTCTAGATCGCCCAATGCCCGCAAGGGTTTCAGATGATGCTTTAGATGAGGAACGTGAGACGTTCAAAAGATGGAAGGATGATGATCAGAAAGTCCGGTCATACATCTTGGGATCTATGGTTCCGGAACTACAGAGGAAGTATATACCGATGCCAGATTCTGGATCCATCTTGATGCATATGAAGGAACTATTCAGTGATCGACCTCAGGTAGAGATGCATAGGGTGGCTGTTGAGCTTTTTCATACTTTCCTCCTGGAGGGAAAACCTGTTAGCCCACATGTGATGAAGCTAATAGATTGTATCGAATAGCTCGAAAGGATGGATATTCCTATTGACAACCACCTCGGGAATACTGTGATTCTCGCATCTCTTCATAAGTCTTTCAAGGACTTTATCGTTAACTTTAACATGCATAAGATGCTTCCCAGCTATTCTGAGTTGCACAATATATTGCTGACGGCTCAAGATGACATGAATAAGAATAGTTATGTATTCATGGTCACTGGTGCTTCTTCTTCTTGACCTTCTCAGGCTTCTCAAAAGCCGGCTGGGAAGAAACAGAAAAAGAAAAAGAAAGTCAAAGGTAAAGGTCTAAAGGTTGCTTCTGTAGGGGTTTTAAAGCCAAAGGTGAAGACAGATGTTGCAAAAGGAAAATGTTTCCAATGCGGCATACTTGGACACTGGAAACGCAATTGTCCAAAGTATTTATCTTCTTTGAAGAAAGCTCCATCAGGTATTTGTTTTCCTATTATTGACATTACACTTGCTTTTGATTCTAGTTCGACTTGGGTGTTAGACACCGCTTGTCCTTCTCATATCTGTAATTCGTTGCAGGATCTGAGGGAAACTAGAAGATTAAAGCCGGGAGAGATCCAGCTGCGAGTAAGGAATGTAGATTCTCTACAAGTTGAAGCAGTAGGAATTTTATTTTTGAAACTCTCTGATGAATGTAATATTAAACTTAATAACTGTTATTTTTTGCCGACTATGATACGACAAATCATCTCACTTCCTGTACTTGGCAGTGAAGGATCATGTAAATATTAAAGATGGTCTTTTGAATTTATATGATAATATGCGTGTTTTGCTTGTTTCATGTCCCATGGTTGATGGTCATTACATTATTACCAAAAATCGTGATGTCTTTAATATAGAGAAATCTAAAAGGAAAAGATCGGGTGAAATAAATAATACAGAACTTTGGCATATGAGATTAGGTCATATAGGCATAAAATGCCTAACCAAACTAGTTAAGGATGGTGTGATATCGGATCTAACCATAGAACCTTTACCAGTTTGTGAATATTGTATTCAAGGTAAAATGACCAAATCCTCATTTAGTGGTGTTGGACACCGTGCTAATGATTTATTGGAACTTGTACATTTCAATGTATGTGGTCCTATAAATCATGCTGCCATGGGTGGGTTTCAATACTTTGTAACTTTTATCGATGATTTGTCACGATATGGTTATGTGTTTCTTATGAAATACAAATCAGAAACTTTTGAAAAGTTCAAAGAATACCGATTTGAAGTAGAGAAACAAATGCCTTCGATTAGATTGGGGTGGTGAGTATATGAGCAGTGAGTTCGTGAGTTATTTAAAAGAGAATGAGATTCTCGCTCAGTATACTTCTCCAGGCACTCAGATGAGTGGTAAAACTATCACTATTTCCCACTCATTTAACTTAATATTTTGTATAGTTTCTTGAGTTTTGTGAATATTTTGATGTGTTTTATGTTATTTTGTAGATAAATAAAGTTTCAGGATATTCTGGAGGTGATTTGAAGGAAAACTGTGAAATTTGGTGAAATTTGGCAAAAAGGTTATTTTGGTAATTTTGGGTGTCCCGACACCGAGGGTATTTTGGTAATTGCACCACCATGCCACATGTCAAAAATTCAATGAGCCGTCTTTTTTTCCCACCATGCCACGTGTCGAAAATTCAACGATCCAAAAAAATAATAAAATAATAAAATTTAAAAAATAAAAATCAGAAAAATAATAATAAAAAATTAGATTTTTTTGCCTATAAATAGATTTCGAATTTTTAGTTTCAAATGTACCAAATCCTCTGTAAATACTTATATAATAGAGAGTTCTTCATATTTTCTTCTTTTATTCAGTTTTATTTACGCTTTATAGTAGTAATTCTATTCTTCCATGAGGAGGTAACTCCTCCATGCTGAGGTAATAAGGTAATACTTTTACTTTTTCTATTTAGATTAATCTCCCTTAAAATATAATATATAAACTATTTAAAATCTGAATTAATAAAGGATACCGCCATTTTCGGACGGTTGGTTATTCAATTTAATTTGGTTAACTTGATTAATCAGGATACCGACATTCCGGACGGTTGGTTTAAAATATCACAAGATTATATATTATTTTATGGGAGATATCTAATTAGTGAATAGTAGAAGTTAATTCCTTTTACCTTAGCATTTCTTTTTATTACTTTTCAGCAATTTCATTTTATGTCTTTTAAAGTTTATATCAGCTTTAGTTATGTGTTGTAACTAAGTTAAATATCTAGGGTTGTGATAAAATCTAATATTACCGATTTAAAAAAGGTTAGATTATAGTTTGGGTAACTAAAAGAATTATTTTTGAGTCATAACCTTAATGCCTTTTTATTAACTGATCACTAATAAAATTGATTAGATAAAACTTAAAATGAACTAGATATAGAGATTTTAAGTTTAAAGACCTTATACTCAACAACCCACGATCTTCTTTAAGGATAGATAAACCTTTAATAGATTTCCTTACAGGATAGGAATATACCTGTTGGGCGGGGGTAATCAATAATTGGAATTCAATCTTAATGAATCTAGGTAATTTAATTGACATAGACACATGGTTCAATTTGATTATTCGAGGTATTTGTAAATGACCATCGGAAGAGGCTTGTACATAATTTAGTGTTCCAGATTAATAATTCAATATTTTACCTAATTATGATATAATCACTTCATCTTTTAAAAGATATTAGAAAGATTCACAACCCTAGATCTTTGAGTCCTTTATTTTCCTTAGTATTTTCTTTTGTCTTTTTATTTATTTATTTATTTAGCAAATCTACAAAGCAAATCATTTCAAGCAATCAATCATTTCTCTCTCAATTAGATATCTGTAAATAAATAGTATCAACAATTAATAACAACAGTAGGAATTAAGTCCTCGTGGGATCGATATTTTTATACTACTTGAACGATACGTGCGCTTGCGTTATACGTGTGTGTTTACGCCGGTCAAGTTTTTGGCGCCGTTGTCGGGGACTTATTTTTCTTGAGTTATTAATTTTGAAGCTATCTAATTTACTTGTACCTAATTTTCTTTATTATTATCTATAATTTTTATTTCTTCCTTTTGTTTTCAGGTGATTAACAAATGGAACTTTTGAAAGATTACGAGCTTTAGTAGAAGAAGATACACACCCCAAATCCGGGAGCAACAGTCTAGTTTTCTGAGGCTTGTTGTCCAGCCCAACAACTATCACTGGAAGCCAGAACCAAGCAATACTACATTTTCTCATCAGAATGAAATTGGGAGATGTGTAATATGTGATGGTAACCACCCGAGTGATCAATGTATATACCTTTCAGAGTGGCAGAATTATTGGAATCATTCAAGGTACGTAGAATCATCACATTTTCCATCTTATCCACCATCCATCTACAATCTTCATCAAGAACCAGATCCATCAGAGGAAGATCAGTTGAATGACATGCTAAAAGATTGGCTCAAGAAACGAGAAGCTCAATTTGATGTACAAATTCAGAGTCAAGCGGCGTCTATACAAAGGATGACAGATCAAGTAGACAATTAACAGAGAACCTGAATCACATATCTCACGGAGCAAATTCAAATAATACTGAAGAAGCCTTCGAATATCCTGAGATTCATCATGACATCATAACAGAGGATGAGGCTGAGCAGTATCAAGAATCAGAGGTATCAGTTCAGGAACCTGTACCAACAAAGTCTCAATTTGATTTTATTATTCTGACTCTGACGAGGATGAAGAAACTGAGTTTCTTGTACTAACTGCACCAACAAGGAAGGATGAAACTTTCCATCCTCAGAATGAAGATCTTGGAGAATACTTTGCACTAATGTTTGAAGACGATCTACCTAAGTCAATCAGTTCACTCAGATCAGAGGATGAAGACCTAAAATCTGACATTTCTTTACATTCTCACATTGATATTTCAGGAGCATGTATTTCACAGATGACAGATGAAGAACTGAATGCTGAGATCCTAAAATTCATCTGTGAAGAAAATGTGGAGCAAGAAGCAGAGCAAATTGAGGAGCAATTGTCAGACAAAATTAAAGATACAGTGAATTCAGGCGAAACATCATTGTTTTGGGGAGTACATTTAGTGATATTACTCAGAACTTGATAGAATGGAAATCCCATTCCAAGTCAAGCACCATACGAGACCTCCTGATTTTCTTTCTTTCTTTTCAGGAACCAATGGAGCAACAAAAGTTAAAAAGGTGGCACAAGCACTAAACGGGTCCAAATTATTTTTACCACCTTACCGTTGGAAGAGACTATTCAAAAGCAACGCTCACGGGATTGTCTTTAATAGGACATCCAAAACGACGTTGAAACCTCATTGACAGATAGATTTCAGTCACGTCTGGCTAAAGACGAAAAATTTAGCGCTAGCAGGGAGGCAACCCATGCAATTTGTTGTAATTTATGTTTTCATATTTTGTGTATACATGTTGTAGAATTTTTAATTTTGTGTGTTGTTTTGTAGGGAAAAGCACAAACGGAGCATTTTAAAACAGAAGGAATGTGTTTGGCAATCATAAAGATGAGAACCAATTCATTAGCAATGGCTGAGTAAAGAATTAATTCTTGAGACACATCCTAATGAATTTATACTAAGCGAGTGGCGTATTGCGTACACAATTCTGTTGCCTTAATTATTGCTTTGATTCGCTTTTCTGTTGTAATTATCTTTATTTTCGTAGACAGGATCCATACTTTTTGACCTTTCAACGATTTCTTTTGTTTTGTTTAGCTAACAAGCTTCCTTTGGAAGATACTAGTGCTATTATTACTCACCTTTTTTCAGGTACTATAAATTCAGCCCGTCATTGCACCTTTGGAGGCATCCAGAGTTATGAAAGAAATACATAAAAAATGGAAGCCACTACAAGAAGACGAGTTGAGAACATCTGTGTGTTTTACAGTAGTAGTGTTGGTGCTAAACCACAATACATAGAAGCAGCACAAGAATTGGGTCGAGTCTTAGCTGTAAGGAATATGCACTTAATATATGGCGGAGGCAATCTTGGACTAATGACGATCGTTTCAAAGGCCGTACAAGAAGGAGGCAGTCATGTTTTGGGAATCATCCCAAAACCCTTGGCAGAGGCAAATCTGATTGAACCATCAAACGGAGAGGAACTGATCGTGCCAGGTATGTCTGAACGACTAGTGGAAATGATTAACCGTTCTGATGCTTTTATTGCTTTGCCAGATGGCTTGGGTACATTGGAGGAAATTTTTATAGTACTATCTTGGGCGAACCTGAACATACACCAGAAACCGCTTGGACTGCTCAACGTTGATGGATTTTATGATTTTCTTTGTGTGTTTCTTGATGATGCCTGGAGAAATGGGTTCGTGTCAAAACCTATAAAAGAACTCCTTTTTACTGCCAGGTCTGCTCCGGATCTAATAGACCAAATTTTAGCCTATGAACAACAAGTTGACCCTATCCTTTCAAAGATAAAATGGTCCGATGATGATCGTGGTAAGAAGCGTCGAATAAATCTGGATCTTAACCTTTAATTTGCTTGTAGTAATTCAGCTAACCAGGTACTATCTTCTAAACTCTTCTTCTACTGTTTAAAGACACTGGGGACAATGTCTCATTTAGGTTTGGGGGTGAGGAATAGTTAATAGTACTTGTTCGTATTGTGTTTTTTTATTTTTAGTCCAAATTTTTTCGAAAAATACAAAAAAATTAAAAAATTTTCAAAAATTACAAAAATATTTTGCATTTTTATCAAAGGCATATTTAAAGCTAGGTGATGGTTTGGTGTCTTCCTTCACTCACTACCTTTCTATAAGGAAAAGCTGTGAAAGCACCTAGATAATCATTCACCTGTAGCTTGTTGTGATAGACTAGTTTGGAGGACTTGTTGTTTATTCCTGACACCAAGCGATAAGAGCCTAAGAGGCTAGGGTACTTAAGTGAGCCTCGCTCCACCCTCCCTCTGAAAAATCTACAACGGGAAGTCCATTCGACAGTTAATCACACACCATGACCAGTAAAAATTATTTTTTTTTTATGGTTTTGTTTTTATGTTGACTAAAAAGGTGAAATTGGTAAGAATAGCTGTGTAAGGAATTCTCACTCCTGATACGTATTTTAAACCTATTTCGAAACAAGTTAATTTTTATTTAATTCCTTCTGAATTATTTAATTTTTAAATTCTCCATAAAATTGACTAAAATGGATCTTCATATACTTAGTTGGCAGATATTATCAACATGGATAGTAACATACGGTCATAAGCTAAAAATGAAAAGTTTGTAATATTCAGTGCTCTAGTTCATTTGGAGGAAACATCTCAAAAAGTGATGGAATAAAAAAAACAACATCTGAGATTCGAGTTATTAAGTCTGTAAGGGTGTTTTAACATCTAGTGCCCTAAAACCAACTGGTTTGGGAGTCACTGGCCCAAAGCTCGCTACATGGATCAAAAAGATGATAGAAAATAAATATATATATCTGAAGTCTGAGTAATTAAGTCCTTAGGGGTGTCTTAACACCTGATGCCCTAAAGCCAATTGGTTTGGGAGCCACTGACCTAAAGCTCACTATATAGATGGAAGATATTGTATATAAATAAAAAATTAAAAAAAAAAAAGAAAAATCAGAAAAAATAAGAAAAATCAGAAAATTTATTCCATTACTACAAAAGATGTGAATTCTGATAAAACTTTAGGACAAAAATATTACTTTCTTATCAACCGCACTTATGACTGTTGTGGGCAAAATGAGTTATTTAATATTTTGTTGGCTGTGTATATGGAGAATGGTAAATATAATCGGAGAATTTACTTATTCGGTAATTTAGAATGAAACAAAACAACTAATAACTTGGAGTAAATTTCACATGATTAGTCACTAACTTCTTTATTCTCTTTTCTCTTGTCTTTTTTCTTTTGTGTGCATTAGTTTCACTACCTTTTTACTTTTGTAAAATGTTTGTGGGTATCATTGCTGTAAACCCTCACGAGACTAGAACTCGTCCACTAGGGACACCTAGGGGTTTAAAGGCTTGTTGCATATGCTAAATGCAATCGTGATCCCTACGAAAGTGGCTTAGTTAAATTTTATTATGTTATTTTATTTTGCTCGAGGACTAGTAAAATGTTAGGTTTGGGGGTGTGATGAGTGGTAAAACTATCAATATTTCCCACCCATTTAACTTAATATTTTGTATAGTTTCTTGAGTTTTGTGAATATTTTGATGTGTTTTGTGTTATTTTGTAGATAAATAAAGTTTCAGGACATTCTGGAGGTGATTTGAAGCAAAACCGTGAAATTTGGTGAAATTTGGCAAAAAGGGTATTTTGGTAATTTTGGGCGTCCCGACACCGAGGGTATTTTGGTAATTGCACCACCATGCCACATGTCAAAAATTCAACGATCCGTCTTTTTTAGCCACCATGCCACCTGTCGAAAATTCAACGATCCAAAAAAAAAATAACAAAATAATAAAATAATTAAAAAATAAAAATCAGAAAAATAATAATAAAAAATAAATTTTTTTGCCTATAAATAGATTTCGAATTTTTAGTTTCAAATGTACCAAATCCTCTGTAAATACTTATATAATAGAGAGTTCTTCATATTTTCTTCTTTTATTCATTTTTATTTACGCTTTGTAGTAGTAATTCTATTCTTCCATGAGGAGGTAACTCCTCCATGCTGAGGTAATAAGGTAATACTTTTACTTTTTCTATTTAGATTAATCTCCCTTAAAATATAATATATAAACTATTTAAAATTTGAATTAATAAAGGATACCGCCATTTTCGGACGGTTGGTTATTCAATTTAATTTGGTTAACTTGACTTAATCAGGATACCGCCATTCCGGACGGTTGGTTTAAAATATCACAAGATTATATATTATTTTATGGGAGATATCTAATTAGTGAATAGTAGAAGTTAATTCCTTTTACCTTAGCATTTCTTTTTATTACTTTTCAGCAATTTCATTTTATGTCTTTTAAAGTTTTATCAGCTTTAGTTATGTGTTGTAACTAAGTTAAATATCTAGGGTTGTGATAAAATCTAATATTACCGATTTAAAAAGGGTTAGATTATAGTTTGGGTAACTAAAAGAATTATTTGTTGAGTCATAACCTTAATGCCTTTTTATTAACTGATCACTAATAAAATTGATTAGATAAAACTTAAAATGAACTAGACATAGGGATTTTAAGTTTAAAGACCTTATACTCAACAACCCACGATCTTCTTTAATGATAGATAAACCTTTAATAGATTTTCTTACAGGATAGGAATATACCTGTTGGGCGGGGGTAATCAATAATTGGAATTCAATCTTAATGAATCTAGGTAATTTAATTGACATAGACATATGGTTCAATTTGATTAATAATTCAATATTGTACCTAACTATGATATAATCACTTCATCTTTTAAAAGATATTAGAAAGATTCACAACCCTAGATCTTTGAGTCTTTTATTTTCCTTAGTATTTTCTTTTGTCTTTTTATTTATTTATTTATTTAGCAAATCTACAAAGCAAATCATTTCAAGCAATCAATCATTTCTCTCTCAATTAGATATTTGTAAATAAATAGTATCAACAATTAATAACAACAGTAGGAATTAAGTCCTCGTGGGATCGATATTTTTTATACTACTTGAACGATACGTGCGCTTGCGTTATACGTGTGTATTTACGCCGGTCACACTCCTCAATACAATGGTGTTTCGGATAGGAGGAATCGAACTTTATTAGATATGGTTCGATCAATGATGAGTTTTACTGATCTACCAATATACTTGTGGGGCCATGCTCTAGACATTGCCACTTATCTTCTGAACAAAGTTCCATCGAAAACTGTTCCGACTACTCCGTATGAGTTATGGACTGGAAGGAAACCGAGTCTTAAGTATGTTAAGATTTGGGGTTGTCCTGACTATGTAAGAGTTGCACAGCGGGATAAACTTGCACCTAGAGGGTAAAAGTATCGATTCATTGGATATCCTAAAAATTCCATGGGATATCAGTTCTATGATCCCGAGAACCAAAATATGTTCGTTGCTCGAAATGAAATTTTCTTAGAATCACAATTTGTGTTAGAAAGTGCAGATCATAGAATGATTGATCTTGATGAAGTCAATGAAAGTAACATTGAATCGACGATAGAACCAGAAGTTCAAGAAGATGAGATACCTTTGACACAACCACCTCGTAGGTCACAAAGGATATAGAGACCCCCTGTTAGGTACAGGACGACATTTGATGATGCCCTCAATGTTTTCTTAATTGAAGAAAATGATCTTTTAACCTACAGAGAGGCGATGTTAGACATCGATATGGAGTAATGGCTGGAAGCTATGAAATCCGAGATTGCCTCAATGCATGATAATCAAGTTTGGGACTTGGTTCCGCTTCCCGACGGAATTGTTCCTATCGGTTGTAAATGGATTTATAAGAGAAAGCGGGGGCCCGATGGAAATGTCGAAACCTTTAAGGCCCGACTAGAAGCAAAAGGATATACTCATAAATCTGGTATTGATTATGAGGAAAATTTTTCTCCTGTTGCCATGCTTAAGTCAATCAGGATTTTATTAGCTATTGCCGCACATTATGATTATGAAATTTGGCAGATGGATGTGAAAACGGCTTTTCTAAATGGAAATCTTGAGGAAGATATCCAAATGGAACAACCCGAGGGATTCGCATTCACCAAAGATCCTAATCTGGTATGTAAGCTTAAAAAGTCTATTTATGGACTTAAACAAGCTTCCCGTAGTTGGAATCTTCATTTTGACGATGTGATCAGATTGTCTGGTTTCTTTAAAAATGAAGAGGAATCATGTGTCTATAAAAAGGTAAGTGGGAGCATGATAGTCTTCTTAGTGCTTTATGTTGATGATATACTTATTATCGGAAACGATATAGGTATGTTACAATCTGTCAAAGCCTATTTAAGTAATAATTTCTCCATGAAGGATTTGTGAGAGGCCTCTTATATACTAGGTATAAAACTTTATAGAGATAGAGCAAAGAGGATGATAGGACTCTCTCAGTCCAAGTATATTGATTTGATCATAGAAAGTACAACTTTATTGACTATAAGACAATCAATGTGCCTTTCAAACATGATATTCATCTGTCTAAGAAAATGTATCATAAGACAGATGATGAAAGGGCTAAAATGCTTAACCAGCCTTATGCTTCCGCTGTTGGTAGCATAATGTATGCCATGTTATGTACTAAACCTAATATCAACATGGCTGTAAGTGTTACAAGTCGTTATCAGTCTGATCCGGGTCAGGACCATTGGATGGCTGTGAAACATATCCTGAAATACCTTAAGGGTACAAAGGATAAGTTTCTCATTTATGGAGAAAATGACTTACAATTGAAAGGTTACACAGATTCAGATTTTCAATCTGATCCAGATGATAGAAAGTCTACATCTGGGTTTGTGTTTTCTCTCAATTGCGGTGCCATTAGTTGGAAGAGCACCAAGCAGGGTTCGACTGCTGATTCCACCACCGAGACAGAATACATTGCTACTTCAGAAGCCACAAAAGAAGCTGTCTGGATCAAAAGGTTTGTTACGGAGCTTGGAGTAGTCCCATCTATAGTAGATCCTATTCCATTATTCTGTGACAACAATGGTGCGATCGCTCAAGCCAAGGAACCTCGCGCTCATCAGAAATCTAAGCATGTGGAACGAAAGTATCGCATAATTAGAGAACTTTTGGCTAGAGGTGACATTATAGTTTGTAAAGTACGAACTGAAGAAAATGTTACGAACCCACTGACTAAAGCCTTAATTCCCAAGTTGTTTGAGAAACACGTGGAGTCTTTGGGTAGTAAATACCATCGTGAATGGCACTAGATCAAGTGGAAGTTTTGGAAATGGTGATCGAGCACCATTCACTTTTTGTATGAATATTTATTATTTATGCAATGTAATATTTTCTTTATCATGATTATTTATTTATTTGTATGGTAATTTCTTACTTTTATTTATATATTGTAAATCTAAGTGTTAGATTACTCTAAGAGTTAGAGATTTCGAGTTTCACTCGGAACCTTATAAGAAATTAGTAAAGACCTGAGAGTTACAACATATGGTGATAAAGTTGCAAGAGTTGCAAATGATGTTGAGAAATATCACGCATTCTCTTGAATATACATTATTCCTATTCTAGATATATTGACATGGGTCGGTCATTATATTGGTAAGAATAGTACGTTGTCTATATATGTAATGGACATATGGTTTGTCTCAACAGACTGTGAGCTTAGCGGAAGTTCGTATAGAAATGCAGATATTCATTAGTGGAATGAATATCGAACAAACTCATAAAAGATGACTAATAGGTATTCCATAAAACTGTCAATAGTTGTCTTTTCGAGTTGAGTAGTTATTGTGGTCCATTGACTTGAGACACCACGGTGGTCTTGTGAGTGATCCTCTGTGCCTGATACCATGCATGTCAGAGACCTTTTATGGTCTGACCTCTGGATGACTGTTAGGTATAGACGTATGCTCACGAAGATCGGTGTGTGTTAATATGAGGATTCGTCAGTCCATATGGTTGGATTATGTTTCCAGAAATATTTCAGAGTATATTCCAGAAATCTTTTGGCCAAAAGTTCGTTGAAGAAATTATTTCTTTAACATTATAAATAATATTGAAAAGAGTTTTGCATATATTATTTATTAATGGAATATGATTGTGAAAAGTTATTTTATATTGAGTCGATAAGGTTTTGACAGTAAAACTATAACCTTACTCAATTGGAGACGGTAATGACAAAAAGATTATACATTAAGGTTTTAACCTCGATTTGTATGGTTCGACGTGTCGTGTTGTTTGTAGTCATGATTTGTAGGTCGGCAGACCTTCATGAATATGTATACGAATTTATGAGATATATATGTATATATATAAGTAACAACCGAACGTGAACCTAGAGAGTTCCATTATATTAAGTTTACTCGTTGAGCACTAGGGTGACTTTTCGTCAAATGTTGACAAAGTATTTTTGGGTTTTTAAGGATTAAATTGTTTGATCCAATAATTTATGAGATGAATTGAATTAATTAATTTTATATCAAGAGTTGATATAAGTTTATTGTATAATAGATGTAAATTTGATTTACATTAAATTAGTAATTAATTAGTAAATTAATTTAATTGTTAAATTAATGTACAAAATTAATTACTTGGTTTATACAAATAAAAGTTTTAATTAATTAAAGCAACTTTAGTTAATGCAATTGAATAATTTTGGTTAATGTAACTAAAGATTTTAATTGTAACTAAGTTGACTTAGTGGTGAGATTAATTTTTAACTTTGGTTAAGTTAATTTTTTGAAATTTGTGGTATAGGGAAAAGATTCCGTTGAACCATGATTTGTTAATTGGTTTAGTTTTGTTTTTCTTTAATTAATTTTAATAAAAACAAAATTAAAACAAAAAGCAAACTTCACTTTCCCTTTTTTTAACCCACTGCCGAAACCAAGAAAAAAGAAGAAATTGGTGTTTGTTTTTTTGGCTTCTCCCCTCTGCCAAACCAAAAAACAACAACAGCCCCTTCTTTTGCTCACTGCCACTGCTGTTCAAGAGAAAGAAAATTTTGATTTTTGCTTTCCAAAATAAAGCCAAAAATACTCACCAAAATTATCCAAATAAATCATCATGAACATGGAATTTATCCTTAAGAGTTGAGGGTTAATTTGTGTTCTTGAAGCTTTATTTTTTCCTAGGGTTTAAGAGTTGAATTTTGGGGAAACATTGGTTGTCATTCTCGAGTGATCAAACCGCCTTTTGATCACCAAGATTTATTCTTGGAGGAGCTCAATTTGGTGGAGAAAGAAGGAAGTTCAAAGCTTGGAGGATTTGGGAATTTTGGATGCAAAGCTTCAACAATTGGCAAGGCTTGAAAGCAATAGTTGGTAAATTTAATTTGTAAATTTATTTGTTAATTTGTTGATGTTTTGTGTTGAGAAAAATTGTTGTGGAAGTGTTGGATTAATTAGAAGCATGTATGTGAGGTTCTTGAAGCATTCAAGTGTATGGAAAATTGGTATATAGTTGATATATTAATTTTGTATGCTTGGATTATTTTTTCAAGTGTTGAAAAATAATTTTGTATGCTTGGATTAATTTTTCAAGTGTTGAAAAAATAATTTTGTTTGCTTGGATTAATTTTTCAAGTGTTGGAAAATTAATTTAATGTTTGGATTTAATTTGTCAAGAGTTGATAAATTGATTAAAGTGTTTAAAATAATTTTTTGAGCTTATCGAAAATTTATTTTGATGTATTGGAATAAATTAAGTTGTTAAAATTTTTAAACACTTTTTTTAGCTACTTCCGAAAATAAAGAAAAAAAAATTTATTCGCTCGGGATTTGATCTCAGTCGTGTTCCGCTGCGCTCGGCATTGCCGTTCCTCACTCAACATGAGGTTGGGTCATATAGGTGTGAAACCCCTAACCCATTTGGTTAGGAATAGTTTGATATATGATCTTAATTGAACCTTATCCGACTTTTGAATCTTGTATTCGGAGTAAAATGACCAAAGCCCCATTTTCGGGTGTAGGACACCGAGCCACCAACTTATTGGAACTAATACATTCTGATGTATGTGGTCACATGAGTCACACTGCTCACAGTGGTTTTTCGTACTTCGTTACCTTTATCGATGATTTGTCACGGTATTGTTATGTTTATTTGATGAAACAGAAATCGGAAACCTTTGAAAATTTCAAAGAATTCTGAAATGAAGCAGAAAAATAGATTGGTAAATATATTAAATGTCTTCGATCTGATCGATATGGTGAATATATGAATGGTGAGTTCACCGATTATTTAAAAGAGAATGAGATTCTCGCTCAATATACTCTTCCAGGTACTCCACAGTACAATGGAGTGTCCGAAAGAAGAAATCAGACTTTATTGGATATGGTTCGATCGATGTTGAGTTTTACATATTTGCCCTATTACTTATAGGGATATGCTTTTTTAACTGCTGCTCATCTTTTGAATTAGATTCATTCCAAGACTGTTCGTACAACTCCATATAAGATATGGACTGGTAGGAAATCGAATCTTAATTATGTTAAGATTTGGGGTTGTCATGCCTATGTCAGGATGGCTCAGCAAGATAATCTTTCGCCTCGAGGGAAAAAGTTTAGGTTTGTTGGATATCCTTCAAATACGAAAGGATATTTGTTTTATGATACCGAGCATCGAAATGTGTTCGTAGCTCGCTTCACAAAATTTCTAGAGGTAGTATTTTTATCTGAAGGAGGTAATCATAGACAAGTTGAACTTGATGAAGTACAACCTGGAACCAATGAACCATTGGAGGAACCTGAAGTTCAAATAGATGAAGAGCCTTCAACACACACATTCTGTAGGTCCTAAAGGGTGTCTAGACCTCCTGAACGCTTGTATTTGATACAAAAATAGAGTCTAGATGTTCTCTTATTCGAAGAGACTGACCCTTATACCTATAGAGAAGCGATGTTGGACATCAACTCCGTGAAGTGGCAAGAGGCCATGAAATCAGAGTTAGACTCTATGCATCAGAATCAAGTTTGGGACTTGGTTCCGCTTCCTGAAGGAATTGTTCCGATTGGCAGTAAATGGGTTTACAAGAGGAAGCGTGGGCCTGACGAAAAGGTTGAAACCTTTAAGGCCAGACTGGTAGCTAAAGGTTACACGCAGCGACCTGGCGTCGACTACGATGAAACTTTTTCACCAGTTGCGATGCTAAAGTCTATAAGGATTTTATTATCTATTGCTACTTACCATGGTTATGAGATTTGGAAAATGGATGTCAAAACAGCTTTTCTAAATGGGTTTCTTGACGAAGAAATCTATATGGAACAGCCGGAGGGTTTTATATCCAGCGAAATCTCAGGCATGGTTTGTAAGCTTAAGAAGTCTATTTATGGACTTAAACAAGCTTCGCGAAGTTGGAATCTTCAATTCGACGAGATTATTAGACTGTCTGGTTTTCTCAAGAATACCGAAGAATCCTATGTGTACCAGAAGGCCAGTGGGAGTATGATAGTATTTTTGGTTCTCTATATCGATGACATCCTAATTATTGGAAATGATATAGGAATGATGAAAGGCGTTAAAGCTTACCTCTGTAAGAATTTCTCCATGAAAGACCTGGGTGAAGCTTCTTATATCTTGGGTATAAAACTCTATAAGGATAGAGAAATGAAGCTTTTTGGGTTATCCCAATCAACATACATAGATAAGATCTTAGAACGGTATAATTTTATTAACTGTAAGACATCAAATATACCATTCAGACATGACATTCATCTTTCGAAGAAGATGTGTCCACAAACATGAGATGAGAAGATTAGAATGTCTAATCAGCCTTATGCTTCATGTTTGGGTAGTATTATGTATGTCATGTTATATACGAGGCCTGATATTAGCTATGCGGTTAGTATAACCAGTAGATATCAATCCAATCCAGGAAATGACCATTGGATGGCTGTTAAACATATCCTGAAGTATCTTAAAGGTACTAAGGATAAGTTTATCATATATGGAGGAAATGAATTGCAGGTTAATGGGTATACGGATTCTGATTTCCAATCGGATCCCGATGATAGAAAGTCTACATCAAGATTCGTATTTACCTTTAACGAAGGTGCAGTTTATTGGAAAAGTTCCAAACAGGGGTCTACAGCTGATTCCACCACAGAGGCGAAATATATTGCTACTTCTGAAGTTGCAAAAGAAGCTGTTTGGCTTAAAAAGTTTATCACAGAATTGGGAGTTATCTTGAGTATCGAGAATCTGATTCCATTATACTGTGATAATACTGATGCCAATGCGCAAGCAAAGGAACCGAGGGCGCATCAAAAATCAAAGAATGTGGAACGAAAGTACCACATCATTCGAGAGATTGTGTCGCGAGGTGACATTATCGTGTGCAAAGTTCCCAGTGAAGATAATGTAGCAGACCCGCTCACGAAGGCCATACCTCCGAAGTTATTTGATAAGCATGTGGAGTCAGTGGGTATTAGATACAATCGATATTGGCACTAGGGCAAGTGGGAGATTTTGTTCGAGTTGGTGCTCTGAGCGCCAATTTCTTATGTATTTCCCTGTAAATACTCTTGTATATATTTTATTAATGAATAAAATAAAAGTTTCTATAATATAAATTCTTTTATTATATGGTAAAGACGTAAAAGACCATATAGTGATTGGTTATGATATAGTTGCAAATGCGTTGCAACTGACATTGAGCAGTATCATAACAGTATCATTCATTAACTGTTCCTGGTCAAGGTTTACAATTACTTGGTCAGTAAGTAAACCCGCTGAGACCGGTACATGTCGTATATTGGAATGTTGGATTCTAATGGTTTCTTAATGAACCATGAGTCTCGGGAGACTCATTTAGACACGTAGGTGTTTATATCGGATAAACACTGAACGTCTCACTGAAGATTCTTAATAGATGGTACACCAACGTCAATGAGAATCATCTTGGGTTGAGTGAGCATAGTGATCCTTCAACTTTAGATACCACTGTGGATATATGAGGTATCCTCCACACTTTGATGGCAGTCATATCACCGATCTATTTAGATCAGACCTTCACTTGTTCATTGAGTGTGGACTGATCCTCAAGATATCCTGTGCGTATCAAGATAGGATCCGTCAGTTTTGTGTACAGAGCATAGGTATCCATTATGGAATTAGCAATCTGTTAAATCCATGGGCCTGTGGTACACTGTAGAAATCAATTCTAAATGTTATTTTAAGAGATTGCTAATAGAATCGTCGATGAGATTATACCTATAGAGATTTGACGTTTATATCTATATCTCTAGGATAATTCGGATACTTGTGACGGAAGGATTATACGTATGCAGTGACCTCGACCTGTATGGTTCATAGATTTTATCTACGTTCTTCATAATTTACGGGTGGGTAGATTATTGACACGAAATTGGATTTTGTGACGGATATGCCTAAACCTAGAGAGTCTCACTAATGAAATATACTTGTAGAGCACTAGGGCAACATTTATAAATAATACTGATTATTTATAAGTCGTTTAACGGTTAAACGATAATACATGCGTTTGAGATCTTTCGGCCATTTTTTAAATGTCGAATTGTGATATTTGACATTTATTATTAATATATGCATTTTGATTATTTAATGTAAATATAATACATATATTTGAGATATTTGTATTTAATTATTTGATTATTCAAATGTTGAAATTATTCAAATAATTAATATCTTGTTTACTTTAATAAAGTAAGTTAAATGGTATTTTTTAATTGGATAAATTGGCATGATTTAATTGGTTGATTTGTGATCAATATTAAATTGTTTAATGATTTATAACCACAAATTTAATTAAATCTTTTTCTAATTATTTATTGAAATAAAAATGAAAACTTGGCTAATATTTTCCCTATATTTTCGTGGCTTTTGAGAATAAATATATAAGCCATGTTTTCATTTTTTGTTTTATTTCTCTAGAACCCTAAAAACAAATACAAAAGAGGCTTTGAGAGAAAAAGGAGAAAAAATGAAGAAAAGCTTGGAAAATCAAGTATTTTAGTCAGTTTTTCTTACTTTTTCCTACACGAAAAATATTTCTAATATACTAGACTTCAACATGTGTAGCTTAGTCTGTTCTCTACTCTTTTATGGATGTGTTTTAGATGATTGGGAACTTGGATGAAAGATAGAAGCATACATATGTTTAAAGAATGCATGTAAACTAGTTTATTTGTATTCTTTTACCATTTGATGGTTAGTTGTCATTCTAGAGTTACTTAGCCACTAATGATTGACCTGAAATTATTCTTGAGTTGTTTCATGATGGTGATACTTGTTTGGTATTGTGAGAATTGAATTAAAGTATTGAATTTAATTAATTTGGTGTTAATTTTGTTAATTTGTGAAATTATAAAATTAGGATTTTTAACCTTCACCAAATTTGAGGCTTTTCATATATGTGATGAGATTTGATGTATATTAAATTTGGGAATTTTTGGATTTGATCTTGACATGTTTTGAACAAAAATGACCAAATTGCAAATTCTTGGAAATATGGGGACCATTCGACAATTTCTGGAAAATCAGTTTCTTTGAGTTGTAAATTGTATTTTCATGTATTAGACATGTATAAATCATTTTGGGATTGATTTGGAATCAATTAGAATTGTATTTGACAATTTAGGACTAAAATGACAAAAATACAAAGTTTTGGGGCAAAACGGTAATTACTGAAAAATATGATTTTTGGGTAAAATTTTAGTTTTTAAGTATTGAGTAATTAAGATAAATTATTTTATTTTAATTACCCAAGAAAAATTATTGAAATCATAAAATTTTGATTTTCCGCGTTCCGCTGCGTTTACCCGAATTGCCGCCCAAAATCCCAACAAAAATGGTATCAGAGCCGGTCTGAACCTGAACACATGATATGAATATGCCTTTAAATTCTATGTTTAATTATGTTCTTACTTGATACATGCTTGTATTTATTTAATTTGATTAAATTAAAAATATGTATCATTTTTGCGGAAAATCCCTAATTAATAGGGTTTTAAAAGTAATATGTATTGGATGCATATTTCTTGGTTCGTCTTGTCAATACGGTTTGTGGATATCTGTTCTTTGGCTGCATCTGAGATCGTGCCAAATCAGTAAGGGTGTAGTTGATAGAAATTTATCCATACCAGATGTATATGTGATACTAGAGAAGTTCAAGCGAAAGCGGAAATCTTGAACGTGCCAAAGCTGTCAGGACTACGCAAGTATCTTGAATTTATCATTGACAAGTTTAACCTTGGTACGCCTCCTTGTGAACGTTCCAAAGCTATCACAACGAGAAACGACCAGGACCGGAACCCAGGGGTCACTATTGAGTGATTGATAATGAGTTGTCTACCTAATGAATATATGTATGCGAGATCGTGCCAAAGTTGTGAGCTGAAATATATTAATGGGATCCACCTTTCGCTATTATAATTAATTAGATTAATTATTTGTTTGCATTTTGTTTGAGGATTACAGTATTGCATGTAATAATGGGAGGAGCATTTTTAGATTAAAAATCCATGATCTATTTATGCTTTGTTTATTTTTATATTATGTGAAACTGTTTAGTCTGCTAACCGTTTTTCGCTATCTATATGATATATTTGCGATGGCGGCACCTGCTTCTAATCCTTTTGCTCGTATACTTGATAAGAACAAACTTAAAGGCGCCAAAAGCTTTGTAGATATGGACTTGGATATGAGAATTGTTCTTGGGTATTAGCAAATAGAATATGTGTTAGAAGGTCCGTTGCCACTTGCCATAGCAGATGATGCAACACCAGAGGAACATGAGACTCTCAAAAAGTGGAGAGATGATGATAGAAGAGTTAAATCATATATTCTCAGTTCATTTTACCATTTGATGGTTAGTTTCCATTCTAGAGTTACTTAGCCACTCATGTTTGACCTAGAATTGTTCTTGAGTTGTTTCATGATGGTGAGGCTTGTTTGGTATTGTGGGAATTGAATTAAAGTATTGAATTTAATTAATTTGGTGTTAATTTTGTTAATTTGTGAAATTATAAAATTAGGGTTTTTAACATTCACCAAATTTGGGGCTTTTCATATATGTGATGAGATTTGATGTATATATGATGTATATTAAATTTGGGAATTTTTGGATTTGATCTTGACATGTTTTGAACAAAAATGACCAAATTGCAAATTCTTGAAAATATGGGGACCATTCGGCAATTTCTGTAAAATCAGTTTCTTTGAGTTGCAAATTATATTTTCATGTATTAGACATGTATAAATCATTTTGGGATTGATTTGGAATCCATTAGAATTGTATTTGACAATTTAGGACTAAAATGACAAAAATACAAAGTTTTGGGGCAAAACGGTAATTACTGAAAAATCTGATTTTTGGGTAAAAATTTCAGTTTTTAAGTATTGAGTAATTAAGATAAATTAGTTTATTTTAATTACCCAAGAAAAATTATTGAAATCGAAAAATTTTGATTTTCCGCGTTCCACTGCGGTTACCTGAATTGCCGCCCAAAACCCCAACAAGGACAACTAGCTAACATCTCTTTAAACCTCTCCTACGTTTGATAAAGAGTTTCACTGTCTTTCTGGGAGAAGGTAGAGATTTATCTTTTCAGGGCATTCGTTTTAAGGTGTGAGAAATATTTGTTAAAGAATGTCTGTGTCATCTCACCCCATGATCCTATTGACCGAGGTCTCAAAGAATACAAACAGCTTTTAGCTCTATCCTTAAGGGCAAAGGGGAAGAACTTAAGTCTAATTGTGTTTGTGGTTCCGAACCGGTCATGGAAAGTCACTATAACCTCTTCAAACTCTTTAATGTGCACATAAGGGTTTTCATTCTCCTAACCATGAAAGGTTGGGAGATATTGTATCATTCTAGGCTTAAAGTCTATATGTGGTGCATTAAGAGGAAACATGATGCACGATGGTGTAACTGTGCGAGTGGGATGAAGGTACTCTTCAAGAGTCCTCCTGGGTGGTCTCTTGTACTCACTCATGCTCTGTGTGCTAGATGTAGATGGTGTGGCAAAAAGATTATCAAACAGACTTTTTGAGTCTGAGTTTTCCTCTTCAATCCTAACAAATCTACCAAATTATCCCTACGTCTAGGCATGCAATTAAACACAAATAAAACT
Source organism: Zanthoxylum bungeanum (assembly GCA_019454045.1). Taxonomy (NCBI): domain Eukaryota; kingdom Viridiplantae; phylum Streptophyta; class Magnoliopsida; order Sapindales; family Rutaceae; genus Zanthoxylum; species Zanthoxylum bungeanum. Next base: position 7,170 of record SKCR01044199.1, on the reverse strand, counting down.
AGAAACAAAAATAAAAGAATAAACTAAATAAATAAATAAAAATTTAAAATTTAAAATTTAAATTAAAACTGAAATAAAATTAACGAAATAAATAAATAATTAAAAAAATAAACTAATAATCAAAACTAAACTAAAACTGAAATTGAAATAAAATAAAATGAATAAAAAAAATAAGATGGAACGAAATTACCGCTTTTGTTGTTGACCAAGCAAAACTGCTCATTTTACTTGTAAACCGTCTCCCCAGCAACGGCGCCAAAATTTGATCACGCCCAAAAAGTACTTGCGGTTATCGCAGTATAGTTGGGGTGTCGATTCCTCAGAGAGATAGTTACAAAGAACTAATTTACTTAAACAAAACGTTAGCCGCAACTTAATTAAATAGAAAGGTTGAATTGATAATATAAGATAAAAACTATGGAAAATACTTTAAGAATATCAGCAGAGAAAAACAGCAAAGCGTCGGGAATCCCTCTTGTATCAAATCCCTATATTCAGTTATTGATTCCTGTTATTACTCAATTGAAGGTTTCACATCCCAAACCAACAATCGGAAGATATTCAATTCTAAAAATATTAAAGTCCAATGTAACCAGTGATTTATTTTCTCTATGGTAACAGCACACAAAGTTATCGTTATGACCTATCTAAGGTCGACAATATACCCTCAGGCAATACTGTAGCATAAGAACAACTCATAAAACAACTTTACCAGTCACAACTGGGTTCCCCAATCACATATAAAAAAAGCATGACTGAATCTATATGCAAGTTGAATAAACACAGTTTCTGGATTCATAAAACGAAAGATAATAAAGAATAATAAACATCAATTGAATTAAACGTTTAAGAGTATTTAGGAATCAACAACATGAATATAAAAACTTAAATACAAGAGTTCATCTTTAGCTTTGCCTAGGAGATTAGTTCTCCATGGATGAAAGAGACATAGCCTGAAGAGATTGCAGCAGCATCATGTTTGGTATGAAGTTTCTTCGTTCTTCAATCTCAAATTTGTGTTTGTGGCTCTTTGTTGTGTGTTTCTTCTCTCTTTTTCTCCTCATTTTCTCTCCCCCTAGGGTTTTGGACGAACTTGGGTTTATATAGAGAAGTCCTGGAGGCCTTATTTGCGTAAAAAATGAACTAAGTAAAAACCCTGGAATATGCTTCCGTGTCGCGACGCGTGGCCGATTTTCTGGTTTCGCCGATTATGTGATTCATCTTTTCCCGCGTGCTTCCGATGCGTCCGCAAGGTCCCGAAACATGTACAATTGCTCCAAGATTCATGTTCCATTGCTTCCTAATAACAAAGCACAAAATAAACCATAATTAAGATTAAATACATGATAATCAAGCTGAATTAACGATGTTCAAAGTACACTTTCATGTACTTATCAATAAAATATTGAGCATAATTGTGAATTATAGACATGAATGGTAAACTATAAACATGACATGAAAACTGTAGCACAAAATAGGAACTATAACTTAAATGTGAAACATGAAAAATAAACTGCAAACCATGATGTGTAATTATAAATAATGAATTGAAAATATGTAAATCATGAACTAATGTATGTAATGGGTTATGCATACAATGCTCGTACGAGGTTCATTACCTATTTTAGAATAAGTATGAGATGAAAGCCGTCCGAGCGAATTTCCTAACCAGTACCTCTATAATGGAAGCACACAAGCTGAAATCGAAAATTTATAATCATATAACGAGTGGACACAAACTAAATACGTATAAACATGGCTTCTGAAAACATGAAATGTAATCGTGTAAATGTGATTTGCAAATTGAGAACGTGAGCTGCGAACATGAAATTTGACTTGAAGATCAAGAAACATAAACTGTGTAACATAAAACGTAGATCACAAATAATAATATATAAATTGTACGTAAGGCATACCACAACCGTAATAGCTTGAAACATAATAAGGGAAGTAGAATTCACTCATAGATTCAGTGTCATAATGAACGCATGAAATGATCATCCTGCATAGAATCTATGGATTCAAGTATAGTTAATATCCTTGAACATTACGATTATAATCATGCACATGAACAATGCATATGCCTATGAAGCCTAAGAAATTTATGATATTCTAAGTTATTTTGAGATACCATTACGAGGTATCCAACCTGACAACATTACAATTCTAATCATACACGTGAATAATTAAGTTTTTTAAGTGAATAATTTTTTTTACGATTCTAATCCGTTAATTGTAATGGACCTACTGACGTGACATAACGAAACGTTACTTCAGCACAAGCATTAAATTAGTCAGCACATATTTAGGCATATAGATCAACTGAAGGAAGATATTTGTTCATTTTCTCCATAAAAATTTCTCTATGTTTGTATTATCTGTATTGATATCACTATCTTCATTTGCTGTGCTCCTAAATCCTGACCTAGAATATGACGATCTTTGGGTTTGCCATGACGTAAATTTAACTGTTCTAAGGAAAGTCGCCTCAAGACTTCTCCCAGTCAAACTACATATAACATGGACTTCTATTAAGACCCACTCCATAAATAATTTACAGAACTCCATGTTATATGTAGTTTGATTCGGAGAGTCTTGAGACGACTTTACTTGGAACAGTTAAATTTGCGCCATGAAAAACCCAAAAATCGACATCTTCTTGGTCATGATTTGAGAGCATAGAGGATGACGATAGTGATATCAAGACTGTTGGCTAATTATGACCCATAGCATCACTATTTTGTAAAGAACATGGTGTTCTTGTACAAAATTGACTATGTGATAAAGGAAATTGCTCTTTTATCGTTTGTAAATGGATTACCTGTATATATAAATGATAAAAGTCCATATCATTAGTACCAGATTAATAAGATATGAGACAATATTAATCCACTAAGGTTTAATGATTAAATATCCCTAATCGTAGTATTATCGAGACTGGACATCGATAATGCGGAATAGGCTAGTATTGCACTTGTGCGCGTTATGGAAGCTTAACGACATAGTTCTCATATATTTAAGTATTGGATATTTATGCAAGTGTGATAGGAGGTTCTGTTTGCCGATGGTACGGGAATAGCTTCGCTCTGGACAGACCCATCGGAATCCCATTGGTAGTATGACTATGTGATTATGGGAATCCGAATCAGGGTAGGTGTATATGGTCTTAACCTGAGACTTGCATCGCTAATACTTGTGACAATCATTATACTTTGGTTTTGGTCGTCCGGGGCTTTAACTGGTTCTGTGTACGCCTCTTTTGGGTATACTGAGAATCGTAGTGTATTGGGTGTGATGTAAAGATGGAAGTATCACTTCAGTCATATGGAGATGATGATCAAGCAGGGATACAGAATCGGTACTCTATAGTGCTATAACCATCGGGAAAATATGACTAGGTCATGACTTTCCGATCATAAAGAGACTAGTTGCTTGTGATCCGATATATACTTCATACGGGGCAGACACAACTCTAGCCCCAGGCCTAGCATGTGACATCTGATACTGGATCGTAATACGCAATACTTAGTATACTACGCTTGATAAAGATCTTGTATTCCTTAAAAGAATATTTCTAGAGAATTGGGTAGGCACGGTGCTTTGCTAGAAGCCAACCATGTCTTGTAAATTGGTAAGAACGTGGTACCGGGTACGCACGTGTTCAGATAGTCCGATGACCGCATTTACTGCCAACATATCCAGGGATCTCTTGGGTCGCCTCCCAAAGATTCACCGATGATATTTGACTCGAACATAATTAATCTGGATTAATTATGAGAGAGAGAAAATTAATCTATGATTAATTGCGGCAAGAATTTATCTAGGATAAAATTCGGATGGAAGAGAGAGAACGATTAATTTGGAATTAATCGATTAAATAATATATTGGATATATTAAATGAAATCGGATTTCAAAGTGGAATTAAAATTGGATTTTAATTCGGGCAAACGAATTAATTTAGAATTAATTCGCAAGCGACTTTCGTAATAATTTTGCTAGGCATTGTTATTTATTTAAATTAGATTTAATTACGTCGCAACGGAAAATTCATTTATTCGGAATTAAACGAACCTGTGCCCGAGCGAAGTTGCGTGTTGAGTTAGCCGACTTAAAATTTGTAATTTAAAAGTGGTGGGACCCACTTTACTTACATCAACATGTTAGACATATGATGGAAGTAGTTAGGCTTAATTCATTGGTTTTATTTATTAAAAGTAAGCTTGAATTTGCTTATACTAAACTCAAACCAATACCAACACTCAACCTCACTATAAATTAACTTGGTCAACTTTAGAAGTGTATGAGGTTACTATTCACAGCAACTCTTTCTTCTCCATTTTGCTCATTGCCGTGAGCTTCATTGTCTCTCACATGAAATTTTTTTGCAAAATTCAAGTAAGCTAGCACTTTAAGGAGTCAAAGGAAGGTGATAGGGAGACTCACCCATGAGTTTGGAACAACAAAGAGGGCTTGGAGCTTCCATCATCCATGAAAAAGTTTTGAACTTCTACTAATCTTTGTAAGTAATTTCCACAACTTACTTTTGATTATTCACACACAAATCATTCCTTAGAGATCCTTGGCATGTTTAGGACACTAACAATGGTATCAGAGCGGTTTCTAAGCATGATTTGATTCTAGGGTTCTTAAACTTTAATTTGGGTATTTTTGCTTGGAGCTTGATTTTGCCTAAATTGATGAGTTGGTTGTGTTTATATGATGTTGAATTGGATTTGTGCATCTTTGAAATTGAGAAAAATTGATTAGATAAAAAATCCACAATTTCTCATCATGGCCGAAAATAACCCTAGATGAACTCATGGTGGAATTTTGGAAATTTGACAATTGGATGTGTTAAATAGCATGATTAAATATTGAATGTTGATTTAATTGAATTGAAATCAAATTGAATGATTTTTATTGCTATTGCCGTGAGATATGAAGCATGTTGGAAAGATTGATTTTGATTAATTTATGTTGGACATGAATTAAATGTTAAGTATGATTAATTAGATTAATTAGTGTTTTGGAAATACTAGATTAATTAATTAATTTTATTAATTACACTTGAATTGGATTAATTTGTAATTTGGAATAATGTATTAATTTAATTTGTTGTATTTGGGCTAATGGGCTTGGTTGGGCCAAATTTTGGTCTTGGATCATATTTGGGCCTAAACCATTTCCATAAAGTCCAAAAATATGACATTGGGCCTTTAATAATTTAATTGGACCTTATGGGCCTAAATTGATTTATGGCATAGGGTGATTCCTAACTTGGGCCTTGGCATTTTGGGTTTGATCCATAATGGCCAAAGCCCATGCCTAAAGAATCAATTGAAAGCCCATTGGATTTTAATTGAATAGTATTGGATGCTAATTGGGCATTTGAGACACAATTGGATTGGATTTGGAATCCAAGTCCTTAAATGCACTATTGAAAGTGTAATTGTTTAATTTGGAATTAAACATGAATTGGTATTGGATACAATTTAAATTCGATTTGAAATTGTAGTTCGATATAATTCAAGAATACTTGAGTATTTATTCTTAAACGAGTTGGACTCGCGCAAATCAAATCGTTGTTTGAACATTGGATGGTCATTAATTCAATAAGTGATTCTCGGTCATTTTACGCGAAAAATCCTTAATATATTATTAAGCGTTTTTCCTTCCATTGAGTGATTCTCTCTCAAGATCCAAGATTGGTATTGGTTTTTTGGCCAAAGTCAAGACCTTTGTCCATCGCAGATGTGTTTGAACCGCGTAAGCTTTATTCTATATCGTATGTCTTGGGCGGTTGTGACTTGTTAGCCAAAGTCAATGTCACTTCTTGTTCATCGACTTCGATTACGAAGCTTTCCCACTATCAATGGGTCACGCTTAACTGAAATCATTAAGTTTGTTGAGCCAAAGCCAAGGCTTAGTTGATTCAGAGGAAACAGGTTAGGAAATATATTTGATATATTTACATATATTAGATATATGTTTCGGACTTGGAGGTCCACCTACTGGATCTAGGAATTGGATGAGATCCAATTGATCTTAGAGATCTACCTAGTTAAGTTTCATACAGCTTGTTGGCCAAAGTCAAGGTTGTGTGTTATTTAACGGGATCCTAGCCCACTAGGAAACTAGATTTCCCGAGTACTCCACAGAGGGTTAGAGGCTCGCCGAAGAATAGTGGGAGGCAAGTATTAAATTTGCAATTTCGTTTAGATACTTGCCAATATAAGCTCATTTTATTTTTCGTCATTAATTATATATAAATATATTAGTTGGACTAATATTCAATTGTTGTTTTAATTAAACAGTTGGACTGTATTCAAACTACTTCATTTGTAGTTGGTTATATAGTTAGACTGTAGTAATCAATACATTTGAATTTAACCAATTATTTATAGTTGGACTATAGTAATCAATACATTTGAAAGTAACCAATCAAATTATAGTTAATTATATAGTTATACTATAGTAATCATTACATTTGATTGTACCCGAAATCGTTGATTGGATAGTTGGACTATATCAATCAAGATGACCTGAAAGATTAGCGTCAAAGGACATAATCCTGGGTGAAAATATCTTTAATGGCTTTAATTTTCCAGATTTGGAAAAGAATCTCAGAATAGTCCTATGAATTGAGAAGTTACTCTATTTGATAGAGAAACCTCTCGGGCCTGAGCCCGGAGTTGAGCAAATAAGTGGAGCATGAGCTTTGGAAGACTCATAACTTTAGTGCTCAATTCGTTATGCTTGCTGCAATGACTCGTTAATTTCGTCGTCAGAACTAAGGATTAGATCATTATACCATGATGTTGAAATTAAGGGATCTTCATAGATCCAACCTTAGATCTTAGAAGTACGAATTGCAAAAGAAGCTCTTTCACTCGCCTGTGTCAGAGGGTACATCTGTCGAGCACTAGGTGTCGCAGATGATTACTGACATCGAACAGCTAGGTAAGCTGGGCATTACCTATGAGGCTGAGACTTTCATAGATTTGATCTTACAGTCTCTGCCCGAATGCTAGGGCGGGTTCATGATGAACCAAGAGAGAACTCTTGGAGAGTTAATGGCTATGCTCAAGGAAGCACAGCCAGAGCTTCTAAAAGGCAAGAAGTGCAAGGCGCATCTTACTTCGACATTCCAGAAGGCCAAGGCTTGGCCG
>SKCR01044198.1:0-70310 GCA_019454045.1 Zanthoxylum bungeanum | reverse complement strand
GTGTGGGCCTCGACCCTGGGATTCATTCCCGAAACTGTTGACAGTGTGGGCCTCGACCCTGGGATTCATTCCCAAAACTGTTGACAATGTGGGCTTCGACCCTGGGATTCATTCCCGAAACTACTAATAATGTGGGCCTCGACCCTGGGATTCATTCCCGAAGCTGCTGATAATGTGGGCCTCGACCCTAGGATTCATTCCCAATGTTGCTGATAATGTGGGCCTCGACCCTAGGATTCATTTCCGATGCTGCTGATAATGTGGGCATCGACCATGGGATTCATTCCTGATGTTGCTGATAATGTGAGCCTCGACCTTGGGATTCATTCCCCAAACTGCTTGTCTTTGCCGCTTTTTTCCTTTTCTTCAAAACATGCGAACAAAAAATACGTGTATGTGACGTGTATGCATGTATGCATGGATGTATTTCCTATTCCGATGGGTTAGGCCTTCCTTGTGATCCTTGGTGCCATTCGCCTACAAATGTCTCTAGTCGCCCCCTAGGTATGCTTATAATTTCCTTCTGCCAGTTCTCTTTTGGTGATTGCTCAATTCTCTTATGTCTCATGGCTCAAGTTCTCGATATATCCCTTATTCGTGGGGTGGTAGACTGGTCGCCCCCAGTCTCAGTTTAGCTTTCTATTTTTTGCTACTTAGACTAGGTCAAAGTAGATCATGTGATGTGACGTTCCATACCAACATACTATACTGCCTCTTACGAAATAGTCCCAATAGTTATACATATTATTGCCATCAAAGAATGCCCAGTATTGAAACTAGAGAACCTTCAAAACATTCAATGCAACTCAAATCCAAGTCTTTGAATAAATGATCTTAGCCAGACTCAAAGTGTGTGTGTGAAAAGGTTCCTTTGCAAATTCATCCCCAGGTAAGCCAACTCAATGATTTCGTCAAAAATTGGGATCGATAGGTCAAACCAACCTAGATGTCTCAATTATGCCCTGCAATTGCTTTTTTGTGCTCAATACGGTATGGTTTTCTTTCTCTTTTGTCTCTCTCATTTTTTCTTTTCGTTTTGAACTTCTTTTTTTCCTCTTCTTTTTTTCATTCTTTTTTTCTTTTTTCTTTTTTTTTTCAACACACCTACCATTTAAGGTAGTATTTCTCCTCATGGTGGTCCTAATACTTGCCCATGGGTAGCTTCACGCTTATCGGTTATAGGTGGTTTAATTCTTTTTCTTAGAGACTTTTCTTTTATTTTCAACCATACCACACATCATAACACAAGAAAATCAGGATAGACATTTAGGCGAACAGTCATTCACCGACCTACAATTTCTTCAACTAGTCACTTTGCTAACTACTCAGGTTTTCACTGCTAAGAACCATAATCAAGTGTTATGAGTCTAACGTAGATCAATTACTCAAAGTATCAGATAAAATCACATCAAGAGTTTATCGTTTCTAAGGCTTCACCCTAAAGCAAACAATTTCATCATCGGACTTATGCCTAACTATTAAGGACTAAAAACAAACAAATTTTTTTTTTTTTTTTTTCACAATGGTATTTCTATCATTGCCGTAAAGTTTTATGTTCCTCGGTTCCTTTTCCCTGATATCTATGTTTGCTAAACTCTTCTTTGACAAGTCTTCTTTTTCCTAACCCAACAGATATCTATGATGGCTTTTAAGACACGGGGTTAACATGATGCGTGTATGCATGAAATGTAAGTGGTTATCAAAACAGCATATACCCTTCCGACCTTATTTCTCCCACAATTGTGGTAAATCTATTTATGTCCTAGGTATGGCTTATTCCATGCACCGATATGGGGTACACAAAATCATTCTCTCCTATGCTACATGGGTGAACCTTGACTACCTCAGTCCATTTCCATCGATAAAAGACAAAGACCGCTCATTTACAACATGGACTAAGCCGATTATGGGATCATGCCATTGTCTAGAAATGACGAATTGGGCTTTCAGCAACCGTGGTCATGAGGATGAACTTAGAAGCGTCCAAAAGTATACAAATATGTCGTAACAAGGCATATCTTTTCTGGATGAAAGCCAATGCGGATATCGAACTCATGCTTCTAGCATATTTGGATCATGTTTGGACTTTCTAAACCCATCAAGGTTTTCATACAAGTTGGCCCATTATCATTTCAAAGAATTCAATCATATTATTGCGAGGTGCCAACTTGTCCCAGTTGCAAAAGGCCTAACATGTTTACACTTTTGCGATAACGTGGATAAATGACTTCAAATGATAGGGGGGCCCATACATAAAGTGGCCCATCGGCATTTTAGAAGATTTTGGCCCAATTTTCATAAGACACGAACTCGTCCCAGTTTAAATGGCCCAACAAGTTCACATCTTATGACAAGAAGTCCAACTGAATCCAAATGATGATGGTCCCAAACACAAGCATAAAGGGTGGTTTCTATAGGTCATACAACTACGGTTCATATGTGAGTTTATAGGAGTGTAGACAAAGGCTCCCGTTGGCGAAGGATTGCCCACAACTAGGTCTCCCCACTCAAGGGTTCGAGCGATCGAGTGAGAGCGCCCTTTTTTATACCCTAAGGTACGTGCCAACGAGTGATGATACATGAATGACTGTCAAATGAATTTCTTATTGAAGATTCCCCAGAGGGAGGGTGGAGCGAACTCTCTTAAATACCCTTGCCTCTTAGGCTCTTATCGCCTTGGTGACATGAATAAACAATAGGTCCTCCAAATTAGTCCATCACGGTAAACTTCGAGTAAATGATTATCTAGGTGCCTTCACAGCTTTTCCTTTCAGCTATAGAAAGGTAGTGAATGAAGGAAGACACCAAACCATTACCTAGCTCTAATAATGCCTTTGGTTAAACCCCTTGGACCCAACCCACTTGCAGACACAGTTAACTAAAGCGAAAATCATAAACATTACAAGACATTATTTCGGGGCCGATTCTCTATCCCCAGTGGAGTCGCCAGACTGTAGGACATAGAAATCGGCGATGTTGTTCCAGGCTCGAGGCCCGGTCGGGAGTAAGGAGTAGCCCGCAGGGGACTAAACCGGAGAGTAAAGGATTCGCCACCCAGTGTGAACTGGGAAATGATTTAAGGCCGCACTCACCCCTCGCAAGGGAAGACCTCAAACTGTTGGGTTCGGAATGGTCCCTTACTTATACCACTTGTAATGAACGAATTCGCGCAATAATATAAACAAGTCTACGCAACATACACATGCAAGAATAACCTATATCTAAGTTTGCATACAACCTATATCTAAGTTTGCACGCATAGAAGTAAGTGAAATAAAGGCAAGCACACAATCTCATGAACACATCAAGTAGATAAATATGGAAATATGAATAAATAATAATTGTCTAAACATAAACATTGAAGAGATACAAATAAGTTCCTAACGTGAAAGAAATTACTAAATCATGCATGGAGATAACGTGCTATTTCTAATGAACCATGGATAAACACAAGATTAGATAAAATGAAATATGTGCGTTTCTCAAGTAGTACGTGGAGTTGTATCCCAAGTTCAGACTGCACTACCGTCCATTCGAATTCGGCTATGGAATTTACATATGGGTTTCCATCCGATATACCACGAGAGATAACACAAAATCATTCATCCCACAACAATAACGTACATGAACCAATAATACTCATGCTAAGAAATACTAATAATTAAAAAGATGAACGAGCATAAATAAAAGGGTGCCCTCAGGTCTTACCTTTTAAGTCGCCTCTTGGAAGTGCGTTACGCGGCCGTCGGAAGGGTTAATGCTCCGCAACTCATCCGGTTCACTGGTTCAATGTTTTCCTTCGTCACCTCACTATTTTGGGCTGCTGTTTTCTCTATTTTTACTGCTGTTTCTGGTCGTTGTTTTTGGTTACTGTTTGTGGTATTTATGGGGCTGTTTTGGGTGACTATATGTGCGGTTTTTATAGGATTTTAGGGGTGCAGTTTGTGCGGTATTTAGGTTGCAGTTTGAGGGACTATTTTGCGGTAAATTGAGGGGTTTCAGGGGTTGTATTTTCGGTAATTGAGGCTGTTTTAAGAGATCAAGAGTGAGAGAAGCCGTGAATGGTGCGGAGTCTTGGTGGTATGTTGGCTACGTGTGCGTGTAGTTTAATTTTGTTGCATGTGTCAGTCGGCTGGGTATTTGGTCTCGGCTTTGCTGGGCTTTAGTAGCTGGTGGGGCCTTTATTTTTATTGTTTTTTTATTTGTGTGTTTTGGCTAGTGGAGGGGCTGCGTGGTGTGAGAGAGGAATATGGTTTGTTGGCTTTTACGTGTGCATGGTGCTTAGGTTGAAGAAGGGACGTGCGTGGCTTATGGCCTGAAAGGAGCGACTGTATTAGGGTTTTTCTTTCCAAGAGAGAGAGAGAGGAGAGAGATGGAGGGGCTGGGGTTTATTTTACCGAGAGACTCCAGTGAGAGAGAGGGGGCGTGAAGATTAGGAGGAAGAAGAGAGGTCTTTTTATAATAGTGGGTTGAGGTTGTCCTTGTATGGGTAGGAAATGAATATTGTGTGATCATGGGGAATATTTAATTAGTTTGTTATAAGGAAATGATTTCTTCAATTTAGGAAGGTGATTTGTTTTAGTTTAGGAAAGGGATTTATGAGATTTGATTTGATTTATTTAATTTAGGTATGTGATTTATTTAAATTAGGAAGGTGATTTGTTTGGATTTTAACATGTGTTTAATGTTTTAATTATTTTGGATTGGGCTTGGAGGCTTGGGCGTGTGTGATGGCTCTTTGGTGGGCTTGGGCGTGTGGCTTGGTGGTGTGTGGGCTTGGGCGTGTAGCTTGGTGTGGGATGCGTGGATTTTTTGGCCGAGTATAACAGTTAAAACAAAGATTAATCGAGCGAACCCGAGGCTAAGCAAACGAATGAAATCTAGCAAGGTATTGAGTTTTCCCTTCCGATGTCCGTTTCCCGCGACTTCCGCAACTTAAAGGGTAATGCCTCTATATGAGGCTCATCATCGGGTCTTATGCAAAAATGCAATGCCTACAATATGTCAACCAAATTACCTGGATTCATTAAGTTTAAGTTCCAATTATGGCTACCCCCGCCCAACAGGTATATGTCTATCTTGTAAGGAAATCTATTAAAGGGTTATATATCCTCAAGGAAGATCGTGGGTTATTAATTCTAAGGCTAAAACCTAAAATTCATTTGTCAAGTTTATTTTAGATTTACCAGATCGATCTTATTAATGGCCAGTTAACAAGAAGCATTAAGCTTAAGACTTAATAAGTAAACCTTGGAATTACCCAAACTATAAAATAACCCCTTATAAACCGGTGATATTGGATTTCATCGCAACCCCAGATAACGGGCTTAGCTACGACACATATCTAAGGCTAGTAAAAACTTAAATAAAAGACATAAAGTAAAATGCTGAAAATAAAATGCTGGAAAGTAAATAAATAAAAGAAAATACAATAAAAGAAAATACTAGAGTAAAATGATCCACTTTTATCACTACTGTTTTAGATATCTCCCTTAATATAATATATTAACTTGTGTTATATTACCAACCAGCCATATAGGCGGTATCCTGATTAAGTCAGATTAAGTCCAACCGACCATAAAGACGGTATCACAATTTGTCCATAAACCAGCCATATAGGCGGTAATTACCAACTGACCAACCAGGTGGTATCCATGCTTAGTCAAGTTAAAACCAGTTTATAATTGATTACCAACCGATCAATATAACGGTATCATTGTTAAGTCAAATTTTAAATAGTGAATATATTATAATTAAGGGAGATTAATCTAAATAGCAGTAATAAAAGTTTTACCTTTCACCCTAGCAAGGGGAAATTACCTCCTCATGTTGAATAGTAAAAACTGAAAAAGTAAAGAAAGTAAATTATTATTACAGAAAGTAATTAAAATTAATTACAAAATTGAAATTAAAATAAACTAGATATAAAACTCCTTATTTACATCAGAGAATTCAGAGAGGAAGGTACATCTGAAATCAGAAGAATGAGCTGAATTTATTAGATCGTGACACGTGTCACTCTTACGTCCGCGGCTGAATCAAATTAAAAATTGCAACTCAAGCCCCAAATTTCAAGAAAATTGTCGAAAGCCCCTATAGTTTCCAATTTGTGCATTTTGGTCAAATCTTGTTGAAAACAACATTAGATGATATCCAATCAATCCCAAATTTAATATACATCATATAAACATCATTACACAATACATATATAAAAAGCCCCAAATTCGGAAAAGGGTATAAACCTTAATTTTACAAATTCATCAATATGAACTAATTACATCAAATTAATCAAATCCAATATTTCAATCAAGTCTCTACCACACCAAACAAGTCTCACCACTCTTAAATAACTCTAGAACAATTATAGGTCATCAAGGAGTGGCCCAACAACCCTATAATGACAACTATAGTATCAAATGACCATAAGAATGCTTAATAACACCTTATAAGCTTCCTTTGAATATCATACATGTATACACCCATCATCAAACTTCCAACCATAAAAAACATAAAGAAGAAAGAGTAAAAAAACTTAAGAACATGCTATGTGATAGCCAAGAATAAGAGGAACATTTTTCCTACAAATAACAAGTTCGAAATACTTACTTATTTCCAAGTTTTTCTTGATTTCCTTTTGTTTTTATTCTATTTTCTCTCAAACTTCTTTTGTTTATGTTTATGGAGGCTTGGAAAAAGGTTAAAGAAAATGAAAAAATTTAACACTTTAAATATCTAGGGTATTGCCGAATTTTGGAGGAAAAAGGGCAAAAAAGAATTTTCCAATTTTAAATCAAATTTAAAGAAGTCAAATCCAATTTTACAACATTTTCCTAAAGCATAAAGTCAACAATCTACACTTGTTATCATTACCCAACTTTATCATGTCAGAAGATATTTATATTTTAATTATCTTAATTATTTAATAATTAATTAAATACAAATATCTTAAATATATATTATATTTACTTTAAATATCTCAAATACATATATTAATGATATATGTCAAATATCATAATTTGACAATTAATTAATGTGTATTTAATAATATCATATATTAAATGCAAATACACATTAATTAGGAAATGACGGTCTGGTCCCTAAAGCATGTATCTTTCGTTTAACCATTAAACGATTTATAAATAATCATTATTATTCATAAAAGTTTCCCTAGTGCTCTACGGGTATATTTCATCAATGAGAGTGTCTAGATTCAGGCATATCCGTCACGAAATCCAATTTCGTGTCCATAATTTACCTACCTATAAATTATGACGACCACAGATAAACTCGTTGAATCATACAGGTCGAGGTCATTGCATATGTTTAATTCCTCTGTAACAGGCATCCGGATATATCCCAGAGATATAGATGTAAATGTCAAATCTCTATAGGGACAATCTCGTCGACGTCTCTATTAGCAATCTCTAAAAGAACACTTAGAACTCATTTCTAAAGTGTACCACGGGTTCATGGTTTCATCTGATTGTTAATCATATATGGACTACCTATTCTCTGTACACTGAACTGACAGATCCTATCTTGACACACACAGAACACCCTGAGGATCTGTTTTGACCCAACGAATAGGCGGAGGTCTGACCTTAATAGGTCGGTGACGTAACTGCCATCTAAGTATGAAAGATGTCTCATATGCCCACATTGGTATCTCAAGTCGAAGAATCACTTATACTACTCAACCCGAGAAGATTCTTATTGACGTTGGTGTACCATCCATTAAGAATCTACAGTGAGTTGTTCAGTGTTTATCTGCTATAAAAACCTACACGTCTATACGAGTCTCCAAGACTGATGGTTCATTGGGAAACCATTGGAATCCAATATTCCAGTATACGACATGTACCAGCCTCAACGGGTTTATTTTACTGACCAAGTAGTGTAAACATTGACCAAAAACTATCGAAGAATGACAATGCCATGATACAACTCAATGTCAGTTGCGACGCTTTTGCAACTGTATCATAACTTATCATTCTAAGGTCAATTACGTCTTTACCATATCAATAGATATATTATATTATAGAAACTGTTTATTTTATTTATAATAAAACGTTTACAAGAGTATTTACAAGGAAATACAACAGAAAATTGGCGCTCCGAGCACTAACCCTAACAAAATCTCACACTTGCTCTAGTGCAAATATCGATTGTATCTAATACCCATCGATTCCACATGTTTATCAAATAACTTTGGAGGTATGACCTTCGTAAGCGGGTCTGCTACATTATCATCACTCGGTACCTTGCACAAGATAATGTCCCATCGCGACACAATCTCTCGAATGATGTGGTACTTGCGTTCCACATGCTTCGACTTCTGATGCGCCCTCGGTTCTTTTGCTTGCGCAATGGCTCCAGTATTATCACAGTATAACGGAATCGCATTCTCGATACTTGGGACCACTCCCAATTCTGTGATAATTTTTCTAATCCATACAGCTTCCTTTGCAGCTTCAGAAGCTGCAATGTATTCCGCCTCTGTGGTGGAATCTGTTGTTGACCCATGTTTGGAACTCTTCCAGCAAACTACACCTCCGTTAAGGGTAAAGATGAATTCAAATATAGACTTTCTATCATCGGGATCCGATTGGAAGTCGGAATCCGTATACCCATTAACTTGCAGTTCACTTCCTCCATATATAATCAACTTATCATTAGTACCTTTAAGATACTTCAAGATATGTTTAATGGCCATCCAATGGTCATTGCCTGGATTGGATTTATATCTACTGGTTACGCTAATAGCGAAACAGATATCAGGCCTCGTACACAACATGGCATACATTATGCTACCCAAACATGAAACATAAGGTTGGTTAGACATTCTAACCTTCTCATTTTTTGTTTACGGAAACATCTTCTTTGAAAGATGAATCTCATGTCTGAACAGTATATTTGATGTCTTACAGTTACCAAAATTGTACCATTCCAATATCTTATCTATGTACGTTGATTGGGATAGCCTAATCAGCTTCATTTATCTATCTCTATAGAGTTTTATGCCTAAAACATAGGAAGCTTCTCCTAGGTCCTTCATGGAGAAATTCTTACAGAGGTAAGCTTTAACGCCTTGCATCATCCCTATATCATTCCCAATGATTATGATGTCGTCAATATAGAGGGCTAAAAATACCACCATGCTCCCACTGGCCTTCTGATACACACAGGATTCTTCCGAATTCTTGAGAAAACCAGACAATCTAATAATCTCGTCAAATCGAAGATTCAAACTTCGTGAAGCTTGTTTAACTCCATAAATGGACTTCTTAAGCTTACATACTATACCCGAGTTCTCACTGGATGCAAAACCCTCCGGCTGTTCCATATAGATTTCTTCATCAAGAAATCCATTTAGAAAAGTCGTTTTGACATCAATTTGCCAAATCTCGTAATCATGATAAGCAGCTATAGAAAGCAAAATCCTAATAGACTTAAGCATTGCTACGGTGAAAAAATTTCATCGTAGTCGATGCCAGGTCGCTGCGTGTAACCTTTTACTACCAGTCGGGCCTTATAGGTTTCAACATTTCCATCAGGCCCGCACTTCCTTTTGTAAACCCATTTACAACCGATAGGAACAATTCATTCGGGAAGTGGAACCAAGTCCCAAACTTGATTCTCATGCATTGAGTCTAACTCGGATTTCATGGAATCTAGCCATTTCACGGAGTCGATGTCCAACATCGATTCTCTATAGGTAAAAGGGTCGGTCTCTTCAACTAAGAGAACATCAATACCTCTTTCTTGTATCAAATACAAGTGTTCAGGAGGTCTATATACCCTTTGTGACCTACATAGTGTGTGTGTTAAAGGTTCTTCATCTATTTGAACTTCAGGTTTCTCCGTTGGTTCATTGTTTTCAAGTTAGACTTCATCAAATTCAACATGTCTATGATTACCTCCTTCTGACAAAAATTCTACCTCTAGAAATTTTGTGAAGCGAGCTACGAACACATTTCGATGCTCGATATCATAGAACAGATATCCCATCGTATTTGAAGGATATCCAACAAACTTAAACTTTTGCCCTTGAGGTGAAAGCTTATCTTGTTGAGCCATCTTTACATAGGTAGGACAACCCCAAACCTTAACATAATTAAGATTTGGTTTCCTATAGCTATAGAATGCTTAATAACACCTTATAAGCTTCCTTTGAATATCATACATGCATACACCCATTATTAAACTTCCAACCATAAAAAACACAAAGAAGAAAGAGTAGAAAAACTTAAGAACATGTTATGTGATAGCCAAGAACAAGAGAAACATTTTTCCTACAAATAACAAGTTGGAAATACTTACTTATTTCCAAGTTTTTCTTGATTTCCTTTTGTTTTTATTCTCTTTTCTCTCAAACTTCTTTTGTTTATGTTTATAGAGGCTTGGAAAAGGTTAAAGCAAATGAAAAAATTTAACACTTTAAATATCTAGGGTATGGCCGAATTTTGGAGGAAAAAAAGGCAAAAAAGAATTTTCCAATTTTAAATCAAATTTAAAGAAGTCAAATCCAATTTTACAACATTTTCCTAAAGCATAAAGTCAACAATCTACACTTGTTATCATTACCCAACTTTATCATGTCAGAAGATATTTATATTTTAATTACTTAATAATTAAATAATTAATTAAATACAAATATCTTAAATATATATATCATATTTACTTTAAATATCTCAAATACATATATTAATGATATATGTCAAATATCATAATTTGACAATTAATTAATGTGTATTTAATAATATCATATATTAAATGTAAATACACATTAATTAGGAAATGACGATTCGGTCCCTAAAGCATGTATCTTTCGTTTAACCGTTAAACGATTTATAAATAATCACTATTATTTATAAGGGCTCTACGAGTGTATTTCATTAGTGAGACTTTCTAGATTCAGACATATCTGTCATGAAATCCAATTTCGTGTCCATAATTTACCCACCTGTAAATTATGACGACCACAGATAAACTCGATGAATCATACATGTCGAGGTCATTGCATATGTTTAATTCCTCCGTCATAGAGATCCAGACATATCCCAGAGATATAGATGTAAACGTCAAATCTCTATAGGGACAATCCCGTCGACGTTTCTATTAGCAATCTCTAAAAGAACACTTAGAACTCATTTCTAAAGTGTACCACGGGCCCATGGTTTTTATATGATTGCTAATCATATATGGACTACCTATGCTATGTACACAGAACTGTTGAATCCTATCTTGACACACAGGACACCCTGGGGATCTGTCCACACCCAACGAACATGCGGAGGTCTGACCTTAATAGGTCGGTGACGTGACTGTCATCTAAGTGCGGAAGATGTCTCATGTGCCCACAGTGGTATCTCAAATCGAAGAATCACTTATGCTACTCAATCCGAGAAGATTCTTATTGATGTTGGTGTACTATCCATTAAGAATCTTCAGTGAGTCGTTCAATGTTTATCCGCTATAAACACCTACACGTCTATACGAGTCTCCAAGACTGATGGTTCATTGGGAAACCATTGGAATCCAATATTCCAGTATACGACATGTACCAGTCTCAACGGGTTTATTTTACTGACCAAGTAGTGTAAACCTTGACTAGGAACTGTCTAAGAATGACAACGTCATGATACAACTCAATGTCAATTGCGAACGCTTTTACAACTGTATCATAACTTATCATTCTAAGGTCAATTATGTCTTTACCATATTAAGAGATATATTATATTATAGAAACTGTTTATTTTATTCATAATAAAATGTTTACAAGAGTATTTACAAGGAAATACAACAGGAAATTGGCGCTCTGAGCACCAACCCTAACATTTCCTTGAGATCCTTTTACTGTGGATCTACCACTCGATCCTCCGAACTATGACTCGTTACCAAAAAATCGAAGTGTGAACTTCACTCACAAAGTTTATTCTCTAAACTCTTTAGAGAAGATAGTTGTCACCAATTTTTCTTTTTATTTTCTTTCAACACTTGAGAGAAAATATTAATCACTTGAGAAGTGGCTTTCTTTTTTTCCTTTGAAAACTTGAAGAAAAGAATAATGAAGAATATTAATAAGCTCTCTCTCACACAACTTCAATTTTTCAGGATTATCTACCCCTTGTTAAAAACAAAACACGTCTTTTATATCCATAAGCCACTAATTTCTTATCAATAATATGGCAAACATAATGAATGTGTAAGGCCATACTATAGCACGTGAAGTGGACTAAGATTAGGTAATAAGGTATGACCTAATAGACAAAGATATTGGAGAGCATGGTAAACGACATGGGTTTGTCTATTTCATAATGCAAAAATCATTATCTAAATGATGATATAATTATCTCATAATTATAATTACTGGATCATTTCATAATCATAAAATTCTAGAAAATATTACATTAAACTAATTTAAGATAGTTTTCATTTGTGATAAATTATATTATTAATCTCATTAATAATATATAAATATATATGTGAGTATATAATTAGACAATCCAATTATATTTAATTTACTACAATATATCAAGCTAGCACGGGGACCAAATGGACCTATAATTATGAGCTCCAATAATTTCGGAATATTAATTAAACTCTTTAATTAAATATTCTGAATTATTAACTCCAGATTATTCCACTAAAAACCTGAAGCTGAACTCTCGTTGTCGTAAATGGAAAATATAAGTCGAACAACTTCGGTGTCCATCGATATAGTCATTGCATACGGATTAGCTCTGCACGAGTATCTCATAATTAGAATCGGTTCATAAAGTTTGTTATACCCTCTAATTATTTTCTACCTTAAGTACTATGGAATCTCTAATGAATAATTTATTCATAACTATTAATGAATATTAATCTTTCTATTCACAATAGAAAGACTTGAGCGTTCTAATCATTTAAGTACCGAATCAACTCTTAAGGAATATACTCCTCTACTTCTCATAAGAATGAGTGAATTCCATATTTATGTAAAACGTTCTCAGCTACACACCAAACCATGTCCCCAAAATACTTAGCTATTGGTCGGGACTGCTACACCAGCCTCACATTTGTAAATCAAATGACATAGCCTGTCATGCAGGAGTTCGTAGTACACTCATGATTAAGATCAATCTATATATGACCATTTAGTATATTGAAATAAATTTCTTTATTTAACGAAAATTATATTTAACTCATTTCTATCTATGTCCAGTCCTACATGATCACATCATATAAGGTCCCTCCATTCTCATGTAACCACATGGAAAATCCCCGTTTAAGGTCGCCATATAATTATAGAATGGACCGTAGCTATAGATAAACCACAAACAAAGTACATACTTTGCTTGCTCTCTATGGACTATTTTAGATTACTAACTTCATACTTAAATCCTCTTATGTATGACACTCATACACTAAGTCTGAATGCACAAGAGTAATCTAGGGTAAACAGGATAATTTACAATATGCGATTTAAATCAAACATTTTGATAAATGAATAATGCATATTTTATTTCAATAAATAATTTTGTTTACAATACATGAAGCTCTAGGGCATATATCCCAACAACACCACCATCAATAGGAATCTCCTCGAGTCGAGTAACATAAGTGATCCTTTGACAGTAGGATAACATTGATTTTGTATGTGATCCACCACACTTTGATGTCATATATGTCAAAGACCTTTCATGGTCTAACCCCTAGATGTTCGTTGGGTGTGGACTGATGCACTCATTAATCAAGTACGTATCAAGATTGGATCTGTCGGCCCGTATGTGTACTATAAGGGATTACGATTATTAAGACTTTGGCCAAAGACGATCACCTAGGGTGGATCACATTTATTAGAAATAGTGTTCTGGTTAGTTGTAAAGAATCGTGAACATGTCGACAATATGAGATGTGCGCTTCAAAAACTTGACTGTGTAATCTATATTTCCTAAACACAACTCAGATAGCCTATGACGGAGAGATTGTTAAACATATGTGATGACCTCGTCTTGTATAGTTCAGAAAGGTCTTTCTTGTTCTTCACGAATTCTGATGTGGCCGAATTATGTACATATAAGCTAGGTTTATAAGACGAACGTATCTTCACTTAGAGAGTCCCACAATATGAAGTGTACTCGTTAAGCACTTGGGTAGTTATATAATTTTTAATTAATAAAAGTCTTAATCAACTTTTAGGTGGACTTAATCCAATTTGTCCAAATATGTATAATAAGGTGTGACTAATCACATTTGTCTACCACTCTGATTTAATCCAATTAAATCAAGACAAATTTTAACCAATTGATTGGTTCATTGTCTACCACTTTGATTTAATCCAATTAAATCAAGACAAATACATCTATTATTACATATTTTATAATTACCAAAATATCCTCCAATGGTAGAGATATTTATGAAATTACAATAAAGCCCTTGTGTGATTTTGGATTAATCCAATTAATCCAATTGGGTCAAAGTAAATAATTAATGTTATCCAATAACACTTAATTATTTTAATTGATAATTATAATATCAAATATTATTTATTATCAAACATTACAAGTTTGAGCAAGTTATTGTGGGACTCTCTAAGTCCAAAAACGTTCGTCATATAAGCTAGCCTTATATGTACATAATTCGGCCACCTTCGAATTCGCGAAGAACACGAACGACCTTTCTGAACTATACAAGTCGAGGTCATCACATATGTTTAACAATCCCTCTGTCGTAAGCTATCTGAGTTGTGCTTAGGAAACATAGATTACACCATCAAGTTTTCGAGGTGCACATCTCATGTCGACATGTCTACGATTCTTTACCACTAATCAGAACATCATTTCTGATATATGCGATCCACCCTAGGTGATCGGCTTTGGCCAAAGTCTTAAGAATCATGACTTACTCACAAGGATACCTAAATCCTTTATGGTACACATACGAGCCGACAGATCCTATCTTGATACGCTCTTGATTAACGAGTGCGTAGGTCCACACCCAACGAACATCTAGCGGTCAGACCATAAAAAGTCCTGACATATATGACATCAAAGTGTGAAGGATCACACAAAATCAATGTTATCTTATAGTCAAAGGATTACATATGCTACTCGACTCGAAGAGATTCCTATTGACGGTGGTGTGTACTTCCAACTATTAGGAATCACATGTAAGTCATTCAGTATCCGCTCTAACGAATACCCACATGTCTATACGAGCTTCTAAAGCTCATGGAACATCAGATTAAATCATTGGAACTCCAATTCCAATATACGACATGTGCTAGTCTTATAGGTTATAAGAATTTGACCGTATTCCAAAACCAACGACTAGAAATATTTTTGATGAACACTAAAAAGTGCACATTTATTAAAAGAAAAATAAATCATTTTACACTTATCGTTTCATTAATACATTTAATTTAGCATAAGAATTAAATTTATATTTTATATATTTTTATTGTGATTTTCATCTTTTATGTAGGTAAAATAATACTTTGGATACATATATAGATAAATGGACTTGAGGTTTGGATTTCAGATATACTTGCACTACATGAAGCAAACAGAGAATGTGTATGGTTAATGTCACTTATCATTCACATTCAGAGCACCTGCAATTTAAAATCTACCACATATATTCCAACAGTGATATATGAAGATAATGCTGCTTAGATTGCACAAATTAGAGGATGATACATCAATGGAGACAGAACCAATCATATTTCACCAATGTTCTTCTATATTTATAAGCCCGATCAGAGCACACAAATTGATGTCAAGTAAATATGTTCAACTGATAACTTTACATATTTATGTACGAAAGCTTTATTGACATCAACATTTGAGAAGCTTATATATAGCATTGACATGCATCGACTTAGTAAATTATCTTGATGATATCTTTTGAGGGGAAACATTTCATCAGGGGGAGCGTATTCATTGACATGACAAGTTGTAGTTAGATAAAAGCTCATTGTACTATTTTTCTTTCGATCAAGTTTTGTCTTACTGAGTTTTACTGATAAGGTTTTAATGAGACAATATTTGGATGAATAATTATTGTAAAATTAAAGTGATAGGTCCCAAGGGGAGTGTTGTAAATAATGTGGTCCTCCGCTTTAATATTTACAAGTTTAGTTTATCTCACATTACTTAGGGATAACAATCTTAACTTAATATCTCTATATAAATAGAGAACATCTCTTATAATTTATAATTTAAAATTAATAAGAAAAACATGCAGCTTTATAAGGTATATTTTTTTTCTATTTCTCTATTATTTTATAACACTATTGTGATTGTAAGATCCTATTTTTTTTTTTTTATTTGTCCGATTTTATTTTCATTATACAACGATAACGATGAAAATATGCGAGTAATGTGTTGTTGAGTAATATACTAAAAAATTGCAAAAGGAAACACCCGTAACCCAAATATGAGGGGAAAAAAATGCAAATAACTCGTGCGTTAAAAGTAGACATTAACAAAAAAACAGCACTAACAAATCAAACTAAACAAAGCAATTTCCTATCAAATATAGTGGATTATTTGTATCTTTTAACTTCATTATATTTTACCTAAAATCATAATTTCAATAAGTTGACTAAAATTTTAATTTTTTATTATTATATTTTGTTGTCTATTTTAAAATAAAAAAATTATTGTAGGAGACAAAAAGCAAGAAATTGTCCTCTTTAATTCTTTTAATCTTTTGATTATTTTTATATTCATATAAAGAAGCCATCAACCCCAAAGAATAGTTTAGTTGACTTAGCTCTTATATTACAGTAAAAATAAAGTCACATGTTCAAGTTGTATGAGATATATTTAATCCAAAAAGAATGGTTTAATTGACTTAACTCTTACGGTAGAAATAAAAAGTCATAAATTCAAATTATATGAGATGCATTTAATTTGAGTTTGAGTGTATACATAGATAGAGAAGTCATCCCATCAAACAAAATTAATAAAAAAAAAAAAAAAAAAAAAAAGGCCCAAGATACACTATCTTTCAGCTACCTAGCTAGCTCCCTTGTATAAATATTTCAACTTTGTGCTATTATTTTTCATCAATCAAGAGGGATACCTATTGAACAAATTCCTCTGATATTGAAACATGGTGGCTAAAGAGTACTGTTTTAGCCAACCAGGGCTGCAAGAAAGCAATGATCACTTGCCAGATTTTGATAATGAAGCAGATGAAACACTCTCTCTTTCTGATCTTGTAGAAAGCAGTAACTCTAACAACAATGGCTTTGAATATCAAAGCGCTTCTGATCATCATGATCAAGATTTTTTTGAGTTCTTTACCGAAGATTTTACAGCTTCTTCAACAAGTGCTTATCCGAAAGACAGCATCATCTTTTGTGGGAAACTCATTCGCTACAAAGAACCAACTGCTTCATCAAAAGCACAACAGCTAGACAAAAGCAGTTACAGGTACAATAATGCTTTGTCTCAAAGAAAAGGGTATGATTTTTCAGTTAAAGAAGTGTCAACTAATTCTGTTAAGCCAAGATGGTATTTGTTAGCTTTTGGTCATGGAAGGTTTCCTTCGGAAATGAAGCTGAGAGATATAAAGAACAGACAGAGCCGGAGGATTCCGGCAAGGATGTTTGGATCGGACGGCGGTAGTCAAATGGTCAAGACCAGTGAAAAGAGATCCGCATGGAAGGGCTTCTGGGCATTACTTGAGGTTTTGGGGTGTAAAAGTCAGCAAGCAAATGATGTTGCTAAGGCCTCGTTCGATTGCATTCGACATGGGGGCAATCGCCTATGTGATATAAATTAAATTAATGAAAAATCTGATTTATTAATAAAATAATTTTCTTTTGTTTCTGTTAAAAATAAAATATATCTATTATTTTTTTTGTGAAAATCAATTTTCATTTCAACTGAATCAATCTACTGATTATATAAAGTGGTTGAGTTTTGACAAGATTGACAATGATATATGTATCAATAATTATAGGAGGATATTTTTTTGTGATATTCTAACGACATTCATGCTTCAAGCAGTTATACATTGTAATCTCTCTCCAAAATATACAACTGCTTAAAGCAAAGAATGTCACTAAAAACTATCCCTTAAAAATATCTTATATATATATTTGAGATAAATTTTGTTTTTATCAACTATCTAATCAATAATCATACTCCGCATATGAATTAAAAATAGTTCATAGAACCCTCTACTTTTCCAGTATTACACTTTTTGCTTAATGTTGAAACAGATTTGTAAAATTATTTGACAAACACACCTTGATTCTGATGTCAACGTAGATCGGGGCGGTTTTGCGTGTCAACAGTATTTCTTAACAATATTTTGAAGTTTTTGGTACAAAAATTATAAGGGGAAAAATATTGACTACAATGATGTATTGAATCAGCTTGATTTGATTTAAACAAAGCATATCCTATATTCTTACAAGAAAAGCAGCCAATGGTTATATAAGGTTATTTGCAATTATACTATTTTATTAAAAATAAAAGAATTCAAACGCTTTTATCGTATGGATAAAGCTAATGATTAGCTATTGCATAGCGGATCCCATTGATCATGTTCTATAAGGGATGAAACAAAAACTAAAATATGCTAATTACCAAATACAAAAATTAATAATTATATAAATTCTTTATTCACCCCTAACATTCTTTCTTATTTTGGTGCATTTCACATTTTATCAACTATTGAATTTTTTAAAGATAGTGGACTCGAAATAAAGGAGAATTATTGAATCTAGTTCAATATACAAGTCAAAGCATTCAACTGTGCTTTTTACATTTTAGCCTTTTTGAATAAAGATGAGAGCTTTAATATAGGTCGGCTACTTTAATTTTCTATAGTCAATATAATGTTAAAATTTCATTTACTTTACAGTATTATTAAAGGTGGCCATTATACTCAACCGCAACCAATTGTATTAAATCACAAACTTTTGCAAAGTTTACAGAACATGACAATTTTGATTTCCTTTTCTGATATCTGAGAGACTGAGACAATTTTTTGGAAATTCCGCCGTCAAACCATCTAACCCGAGCTTACGTGGAGCATATAAAATCCTTGACAGTCCTAGACTCTTACAAAAAATGCACATCTGAACTCAAACTCATGACTTGACAACCAAGTGCTAAACTCTTTTGCCACCAAGCCACACCCCTTGGGGGCCCGGAAATTTTTTTGCTTAGCCTATAAACAACAATGGCTATTGGATCTCTGTTTTCCAAAAAAGGTTCCAAGCGACTAAATGAGTATAATCATACCGATAAGAAACAATAACTTAACGAAGCATCTTTGGAATCAAAATTAGGTGGTGTAAGAGGGGACCGGATTACTCTTACATTGTGTTCCATTTTCTTCCTGTGCTTCTATCTCACTTTTGATCATTGACAGACTGGTCTACTTTGCATTTCTCTGGTACTTTTTCACCGTTTGCATGCACATCGACTATGTCTGAGTGTTGTCCCCTTTTTCTTTTTCGTTTCTTCCGCTCCATGTAACTGCAACATGTATCATTATCAAATATAGTTAACCTTGAGCAAAAGTTTCCGATTATGTTAATATAGTATTACCGTTAAAACTAAACTGAGCATGCCATCAACAAGTAGAATGACAAACATGATCTACCGATATTGAGAAAGATGACTCTTTATATGAACCTAACTTGGTAATAACCAACTGTTTATATGTCTAGGCTTAATTGTTAGGAGGTGAGGACACACTAATGTGGCCGATTAAATGCAATCCAAATCTAGAATGTAAGAATCATACCATCAATAATCTGATTACCTATGGATTAAGCTAGCTATTAGATCCTAAATTATTATGTTACATCCGTTGAAACTCCAAAACTCAGAATAATGAAATGTGCATATTAGTAAGTTGTTCCTAAGAGAGTATTAAAAAATTCGCCTATGCTTTGGCGTGTCCATCACCAAATGTGTCACAATGCCTTGTCTTTGACTAGTCTTCCATCAGACTTAACATTAAGGTACTACTAAGTAGATTTACAGATTAACTCCACTGACATGCAGTACGAGTCATTTACAGAGGAATATGAAGTAAAAAAACAGGTAAGATGTTGCACCTTATATCTTCATTCATAATCAGACTCCTAGAAGCTGCCTTTTCCATGACACTTTTGTAGTATTGTGTAAATGGAGTGTTCCCACTGCACTTCTCAAGCTGGCATCAAACATTAATCAAATTGAGAGAATGTTAGATTTCTCTAATCCCAAAATAAATATAATTTATACAAACATACTGACCTGAACAAATGCTTCAACTGATTGCTGATCTTTAGGGGAAAAGGCTACCTCGTTTCTCTTCTTTTGCACAAACTCAATATTCTGCTCGACCTACAGTGACAGAAAAAAGTGTTGCACACAAATGTTCAGACAGTACACAGTATGTCACACCATGAACCATCATTCTCCCAATAAATTCAGATTTTTAATGGTAAATTAAAAGTATAATGCATTCAGTGAATAATATGGCCATCAAACATAGATAACATATCCAATCTTCAGGTCATCCACAAGTCTCCCAGTGGAGTTTATTAATTCTTCCTATTGCCAAGAAAATACGGCACTTCAGGCCTGATCCGTCTTCATCGTTAGACCAATCCAATTAATCCAGGCTTCAACTTCCATATAAATCCTTATAAATGGACCAGGTTTAATTTTACATCATTGGTATCCAAGGTAGATAAGAGGGCCAGATGTTTAGATCTGTTGGGCTTGGCCAGAAGATTGTTTTGGTCTCATGTTCCCATCTTTCCTACAGAGCTTATGATGAGGTTAAAAATTACATCACATCACCAAATCAGCACATCTCCTCTTTCTAAATATATTTAATATCCAACGAAATGGCTCAGAAACTTTTTATGAAGCTTCTAAACACTTGCAACATCTATCGTACAGGGTTTTCAGCCCAACCAGCAAACTACCGCTCCTTGCACAATTACATAATGCATGACTAACTTTCTCCTTTCTTTTATTTAGTGCCTCATATGACATTTCCAAAACTATCAACTAGGAGCAAGATATTTGGTAGTTTTCAATGTTTGTTCCTATATGTGGAAACACTAAATTCTTTGACAAGGTGGGAGGTATAAGAAAACATTAAATTCTTTCATAAGAAGAGGTACCAGATCAATAAAACGCTTCACCACTCGCCGGAAACTCTCAACATCAGTTTTCTCTTGAAACTTCCTAAGACGGATAAGAGGAATAGCTGCCAGCTCAGGAAAAGATATGTGGTAGCTCCACTGAGCAAAGTGTACAGTGAGCAGTTCAATGGCAGAAAAAACACACTCTTCTCGGAAGTTCCGGGATTTCAACCAATGTTTTGGCAACTGCACCATAATACAACTATTATTAGTTACACCAAAATTATAAGGGATTCTATGATAGATAAACATATGGAATTGAAAGAAGAATAGGTGATCAATCAAACTGAAATCAGAAGAAAAAGGAAAAAAATAAAGGTTTGAGCTAGATTTTGATGCTAAATAAACAAATCAGACAGTATGGCAGCAACCAAATTTTATTGTAAAAAAGAACATTTCTAACCTTTACTGCAGATGAAAAGTTGAGGTCCTTCCCAGGCTTCCCACCCTCTTTGCCTACTTTATATTCCAAAATATCCAACACCAATGATGTTACAGGAATGAAAATCCCACTAGAACTAGAGAGGCGATTCAACCATTCAATGCATTTGCGTCTTAAAGGCAAATATCTAGGCCCTGGAAATAAAATAGCCATTCCATTTATAATCTGAATGATGATATAAAGCAGCGGCTGAAGATCATAATCACATATGTTGTGTGATATATATGTAACCCAGAGATCGATGCAGTTAGTATACTGCCAACTGCATATCTTCTTAACTGCTTCCTGTTTATAAGCAATAGAAACAGAAATTGATGAAAAAATTCCTCTACGAGGTAAAACGTCAGAACAAATTGAGCGCACACACATTGTAACCTAATATAATGAGAAATGAAATAACGTTAAATTCAAGAAAACAAGGAAATTAAGAAAACATGCTCACTGCATACCTTCTTCTTTGTTTGCAAATCCAACTGAAGTATCCTAGAAAGTTTCTTGATAGAAACCATTGCCTTGCTTGATGACCTCTGCAGATCTTGGGAGCATAGCTCAACAAATGAGTTCCTCAGAAATTGCATATGCTCAAACAAAACTGGCTCCACAAATTTGCAATGACCAATGAAGGCTTTGTACATTTTAATTAAGCACATGTCAAAACAATCTGAGCTAAACCCAGAAGCCACATCTTGTAAGAGGAGAAAGGAATGAGATGATACAGTCCCTTCACCGGTTGCCCACAGATGAACCCCAATCTGTATGTAATTCAACGAGTAAGACATGACATCACATTGCATGAAGTTGTTCATGATAAATACAAGGATACAAGTTAGGAGTAGAAGATTTTCACAGGACTGCAAAAAGAACAAAATTTCAAGACATTGCTATTAACTGTACTATGCATTAGTGTGTGAAAGTCAAGTCTTTGTTAGGAGTAGAAGATTTTCACAGGACTGCAAAAAGAACAAAATTCCAAGACCTTGCTACTATCTGTAATATGCATTAGTGTATGAAAGTCAAGTCTGTTACACCAACAATGTAGTCCTAATTATATAACACTCATATTCACCACAAGAACACAGTATTATATATATTGACTAGATATCTACACTGGATGGATAGTTAATGCATAATATAGTGAATTTCATGTCCATGCTTTTAAGAAGAAAATACCTTGACCAGTCTATGAAGTAAAGAAGGAAAAGCGGCAAAAAATACTATAGAAGCTCTGAGTCTGGTTAAGGAGAAGGCTAATATCTCAGAGTCAGTGACCTGATTCAGCATGAACAGGGTACTTCTCAAATAAGACTTAATCAGTGGCCTCACAACTTTCCATTTTGAAGTACTCTTCAGTTCCAGAATGGTACCCCTCTTGCAGTTTGAGGATATGGCCAGCATCCCACGAAATACATCATCAGCCTCATGAAGCATGAACGTCAAAATCTTGCAAAATGCTTCACTGTCTAGTATGCGAGGGCCAGAGCCAGAATCAAGGATGCCAGTTAATTCAGCTCCATAGTGGCATGCAGCTCGATATGCATTCAGTAGACTAATAAGGGCAGGGGCATTATGCTGCTCTTTAACTAATTGACACCAAGAACTAACTGCAACATTTGTCAAGAGCTTGTTCTTATATAAAATTTGGACATCTTCATCCATTGAGTGCATACCGTCAACACTTCTCTCATCTTCATCTGAATACTGTTAGACATGGAATACATTGAAAATTAATGACATGGAAAAACCTGCCAATTCACACAAACAGGCTACATCTGAGAGAGAATTACTAAGAGTAGCCTGTGTCCACATAATGATCAATAAACAGGACACATGATATTTATGAGATTATAGGCCCCAATGTCAGAATTTTTCCAACAACAGTCATACACAAAGTAATTGGATTATCTAAGTGTATGCCAAACAGCCAAAAGGATCCAGTAGAAAACCCTGAGTCCAGATTATCTCCATGAGATGCTATCCTCAAGATAGGGGCATCTTAAGTAACTTACAAAATTCTCATTTCTGAATGATTTGAGACCTTTATGATGACTTTCCAAAAACTTGGAAAATTCTGAATCCTGAAAATTTTCAAGTGAAAACACTACATCAAATGCATGATTATTTTTAATTAACAGAGATGGTAGAGAAAACAAATAAAAGATGGACAATCAGATGAAAAAAAAAGAAACAAACTTTTCAAGATCTCATGTAATTCACAAACTTGGTCAAATGCTAAATGACATAAAGCCTTGAAGAAATCACGAGCTAAATGTAGGTTCAATTCATTTACATTAATCTTCTAAGTTTTATCCCAAGGAAAGAAATATATTGAAAGACCCTCTTACCTTTCCTTTCAGTCTGTTCAATTTTTTCTTTTTATTCTCCAGTTCTAAAAGGATTTCCTGGTTCTGCGCTGACAGATTTCCAACAGCACCATTCTCTATGAATAAATTTATTACAGAATTAGCATAAATACAACAAAAGAGGAAAAAAAATTATTTTTTAAAGAACTAAACAACTGGCAGTAATCCTCACCTCCTAGATGAATCTCACTCTCAGCTGTGGACGTACAAATTGAGTCCTGGTCATCAAAATAATAACATCAACATTTAAAAAGCCAACCAGAGGTGTCAATAATACATTAACAAAAACTTCACACATGACACTTTTCAAAACCTCCGAAAGATATCCATCACTTCCTGAATCATCTCCATCCACATCACTATCATCTCCGCTAAATATCTCTTCAAGAGACGTGTCTTCAATATCTCCATTTTCATGATTTCTGAAACAAAACTGAGATTTTGTAAGACATAGTAGGTGATTAATGCCTATACAATTCTCAAATAAAGTCAAACCTTGTTATTCATATAGGAACGAGTGAACAAAATGTGTTACGAAAGCATGTAATATCAGACACAAAACAAAGATAAAAGACATAGTATAAACGAGTGCCCAATATATAAATAAATTTACAAAATAAAACAATCATATACTTAAATACTAATGCAGTTGCACTTTTTTCAAGTTTTACCTTCCATTAGACAACTCTGCATTCTTTTCTTCTTTTTCTTTTTCAGCTGCATTCCGCTCAGTTTCTATGGAAAATTGCGTTAATGCCAATGTTATCAACACTTCTATTTTTATTTTTTAAAATCAAGCTTAAATTGAAGGAGATTCTTTTAGCTAAATCTTGCAACAAACTTCATATGTATAAAAAATGACCAAAGCTCATATTAATTGCTAACACAAAAAAGACTAAATACCCAAGTTCTCAAACCTTAAGTTCAAGCAAATGGCAATGACGAAATTTATTAAAATTTGAAATTATAAAGGCCGAACTTCATATAGAAAATTTTTTACAGAAAAACATACAACGATTAAAAAAAAAAAAACACTTACTTTTAGAAGCTTTTTTCTTGAACATAGAGTTAACCTTCCGTTTTCTTTTTAACACTGATTGAAGATTCTTCTTTGCGAACTTCCTCGCTTTCTTCCCAAGTTTTCCCATTTTTTAAACCACAAAAATCCTGAATAAAAAGCACATTAAAATTAAAATTCTATCAGAATAAGGCTATACTGAAACATGAAAATTGTTATTAGCAGGTAATTATTTATTTAAAATAATAATATAACGATTGGAAAGAGCTTCGTACCAAATACAGCAGCTTTGGTCACTCTATAATTCTTCACAATATGTTTTGTGTTGCCTTTTGTTTAAATGTTAAAATTAAAAGCGAGTTAGACGTAAGTTAATGAAATAAATTGCTCACTGTTCAGAGCCGCTAGGACCCTAGGGTTTTTGATAGAGAAGAAGAGAATGACTTGTCTTGTAGATTATGAAATTTCACGGGGCCTATTTAGTAATTTAACTCCTTGGCTCATTGGCTTTCCACGTGGCAAGTAAATTAACGGTCTGGATTTGGGTTCACTTTCGACCCGGCCCATACTTTCCGGTTGCATCCACAATTCCGTATGCATTATTGGCGAGGCAAATTGTTCAGGTAATCTCTCCCTCCGTATTAGTTTACATTTTGAATTCAATTTAGCAATTATTTGAGATCTTAAGATTTCTCTGTTTATTCTCGAGAAAATTTGAGCGAGATTGAAAAAATAAATAAATTTATGTTTCTTTTTATTCATATGGTCCTTGAAAAATTAACAAGCTCAAGTGAAATTGAGTGGAATGACTATCAATCTCATGCATCTTGATTTATTTCAATTTTACCAGAATTACTTTAAAACTTCGCTTTTCAATTTTCATCAATATTCTCAGCAGCCAAACATAACCTAAGGTTTAGTGTTTCCCCCCCTTAATTTCCTCGACTACCAAACAGTTAAACAGCGAGTAAATGAAAGTAGAAATTAATTGTAGTTTAAATCCTGTTGTTCCTTTCAGGTGGTTGAAATTGGGGGATCCTGAGCAAGAATGATTTACACCGCGATTGATAATTTTTACCTAACAGATGAGCAGCTAAAGGACTCACCTTCTAGAAAAGATGGCATTGATGAAGCAACAGAAACCACTCTGTGTACCTATGGCTGCGATCTCATTCAAGAAAGTGGAATTTTGTTTATATTGTATCCTGCTTCTGTTTTTTTTTTTTTTTTTTTTTTTTTTTACAGCATTATTTGTTATATTGCAGTTTATTTTCTATTTTTGGGTTTTAAATTTCTTGTGTCCTATGAGTTATGCTGGTTCCATTGTTTTCTTCAATTGTGTTGTTAATAGACCGCAAGCTGTAATGGCTACTTGTCAGGTTTTATTCCATCGATTCTATTGCAAGAAATCGTTTGCTCGTTTTGATGTGAAGGTCAGTCTTCTTTGCTGAGTGATTGTGCGAACGAAAGAGAGACATAATTTTGAATAATGTATCTGTTTGTGTATCTTATGTTGATTTAGGTTTGCTAGACTCTAGGTTTTGGTTTAACAATTTAAGATTTATACTGATCCTTTTTTTTTTTTTTTTTTTTGAAAAGAGGTCTGAATATTACTAAGAAAAGTTCAACTTACAAGCAATAAAAGAGGGAAAATTATCCCTCCAAAAACCCGAAACAGGATAGTTACACGCAACTTGCCAACATATGTGCCTCGACATTATAAGTACGAGGTTTGGAACAAATCCTAAATTGATCTGAGTCTCTTATCATATATTGAATCTCCTTGATGGACCATGAGATTTCTTTGAGGCTAGTAATAGAACCTTTAACCAGATCCGTTACATTTTTGGCATCAGATTCGAGGAACAGCGGCTGAAACCCTTGTTGCGAGGCCACACAAATCCCCATCTTGATAGCTTGGCTTCTGCTAACTCGGGATCGTCTGTGTAATGCGCTTTATCTATGGCAACTCCAACGATCTCGTCCCTGTAATTTCTGAACACAGCTCCCATGCCAGCTGTAGAGCTTGAGGAGTTTATCCCAGCATCTACACTCACTTTGAACCAGTTCCCAGTAGAAGGTGGCCAGTGATCTTCCTGCCGCATTTGATTGTCCATTAAAACCAGCTTATCCTGACTCTTGGTGGTCTGAGCTGCCTCATATATACTCTCAACACATGACATGATTTGTTGGACAGAGAAAATCGACTTCTGGAATAGCAACTGATTTTTAGCCCCCCAAATTGCCCACATCAACGCTACCACCTCTGTAAGCTCTTCCTTAGATAGATTTTCGCAACACCAATCGAACACCAAGCTGGTTGTGCTCTTCTTAGCTAACTGAGTTAAGTTGAAAAACTTGGAGTTTCGCCAGCACTCTTTAGAGGGTTTGCATAGAAAAATCGCATGTGTGATCGTCTCTCTAGCTATGCCACATCTCTGACAAGTATCATTCTGAATAATCTTCTTTATGCACAAGTTTGAAGCTGAAGGCAGTAATCCTGTGATCCCTCTCCAAAGGAAGATTTTGATTTTGGCAGGAAGTACAATATTCCAAACTCTCAGCCATAGTTTGGAATTTGTTGAGGAACAGCCCCATTTGCCGTAGAATCTGTCTTCAAAAGCTACATGGTATGCGCTTTTAACTAAGAATCTGCCTTTTCTGTCATAATGCCAACAATAGTTATCTTCCTGAGGTTGTCTGGGGAGAGGTATTTTTAGTATCTCATTCACATCAGCCTCCAGAAATCGCTCCCTCAGCAGCCCTTCATTCCACCGTAGATCATTGCCAATCAAATCCTCAACTCTGGCATTTCTATCTAGTGTGGGGGTTGAGATAGGTTTAAAGGAAGTGGGTCTGGGAATCCAAGGGCTCTCATAAATAAAAGCTTTCTTTTCATCCCTTACTCGCCATCTAATCCCCTTCAAAAGAAAATTTCTACCCCAAATGATACTTCTTCATACAAAAGATGGGTTGTATTCCAGCCCTTGCCACATCAAACTGAGAATTCTTGAAATATCTAGCCTTCAATACCTTTGCCATGAGAGACTCTGGGAACTGAATAATCCTTCATCCCTGCTTAGACAATATAGTCTGGTTAAAGCACTCCAAATTTCTAAAACCCAAACCACCGTTTCTTTTCGACTGGCTTAACTTGTCCCAAGCCCGCCAATGAAATTTCATGTTCGCTTTGTTGGAGCCCCACCAGTAAGCATTTAATTTCCTCTGGATTTCCTCGCAAAGACTCCAAGGGATTCTAAAGACTCCCATGGTGTATGTAGGTATGGCTTGAGCGATAGCTTTAATCAACACCTCTTTTCCCCCCAGTGATATAAATTTGTTGTGCCAGCTCTTCACTTTCCTGAGGATTCTAATTTTCAGCTCACTGAAACTGCTATTTTGTTTCTCCCTACCATGGACGGCAAGCCAAGGTATTTGTCATGAGTGAGCCCCCCATTGAAGTTAAGGATCTCTTTTATAGCTTCACATGTAACTCTATCAGTGTTAGGACTAAACATTATGGAGGATTTATCAAAGTTGAAAATTTGACCAGAAGCCGCAGCATAAATATCAAAAAGAGCCTTAAGGTTGCTGCATTCTCGAGTATTAGCTTGTGCAAAAATTAGACTATCATCTGCAAATAGCTAGTGTGATACAGATAACCTGTTACTGAATTTTAGCCCCGAGATTCTTCTATCATTTTCTGCTTTGATCAACAGGCCAGATAAAGCTTCAGTACACAAAAGAAAAATATACGGTGATAATGGACATCCCTGTCTCAATCCCCTCTGAGGCCGTATGAATCATTTGGCCTGCCCATTAATGATCACTGAATATGAAGGAGATGTAATGCAGTTCATTATTAGCTTCCTTCAACCAGCCGAGAAACCCACCCTTCTCATCATCTCATCCACAAAGCTCCACTCAACTCTATCATAAGCTTTACTTATATCAGGTTTTAGCACGACCAGACCTTTCTTACCCTTTCTCATACTTCTCACTTCATGGAGGCTCTCATAACCAATGATGATGTTGTCAGTGATGAGTCTGTTGGGCACAAAAGCACTTTGGTTTTCAGAAATGATTTTGTCTAAGTGAATTTTGAGTCTGTTGGCAATAGTTTTGGCAATAATCCTATAGCTCACATTACAAAGGCTGATGGGTCTGTATGTGGTGATGGTTTTAGGCTTTGAGTGTTTAGGAATAAGGACTATGTGTGTGTGGTTGTAGGGGTGTAACATCGTGGCCTTGATTCAAAACAGCCAAGCAAGATTGGGTGACTTGCTTCCCTACATATTGCCAGTGTTTTTGATAAAAAAAAAACAGCAGGGAAACCATCCGGACCAGGAGCCTTGGTGGGAGCCATCTGTTTCAGGGCCTCCCTAACTTCCTTAGGCTGAAAAGGGGCATTAAGTTCCTTATTCATCTCAGGTGTAATTTTCTTAGAGATTCCATCCAATGCTTTATCAATACTCTGGCTGGATGGGCAAGTTGAGGTGAAAATCTCAGTAAAGTACTCGCATACCACCCCTTCTATTTCATCATCCTCCACTACTCAGTTGACGTGATTATCCAGAATTCCCCTGATTTCATTTCTTCTCTTCCTCTCGGAAGCCTTGGCATGAAAGAACTTGGTGTTCCTATCCCCCTCCGTAAGCCATACAGCCCTGGATCTTTGTCTCCAGTATACTTCTTCATCATGAAGGAATCTATCAATCTGCTTTTCTATTTTCATTATATCCTCTCCCCCTATACTGATCTCCTTCATTTTTCAGCCATTGGAGCCTTTCTTTTAGCTTGTTTAGTAACTTCTTCCTGCCGCCAAATTCCTTTTTACTCCAGTAGTTTAATTTATTCTTTGAAGCTTCTAATTTCTTCTTTAGCATCTGGACATGATTGCTCCCCGGGCTTGTTCCTTTTTCTTCCCAACATTCCATCACCACATTTTTACACCAGTCATAGGAGCTCCACAAATCTTCAAAGAAAAAACGCTTTCTGTGGCTCTGCCTATCACCAGTCTTTCTTTGGGTAAATCTGATCTTCAACTGGATTGGGCAATGGTCTGAGCACCAAATGTCGAGATGTTTAACCTCCGGATATGTACTCAAGCACTTCCAATCTAGGCTTCCCAAAAATCTATCTAACCTCTCCTCAACCAGATTTCTCCCAAACCTTCTATTCGACCAAGTAAACGGATATCCCAACAAGCCTAAATCCTTCAGGCTACTATCACTTGCAGCTTCAGTAAAATTGAGAATGGAGTCTGCATTCTTTTCATTCCCACCCATTTTCTCATGAGTCCCCATTATTTCATTGAAATCACCTCCACAAATCCAAACCAGAGGGCATTATTTCATTGAGAATGCGGCCTTTTGGATTCAGATGCACAATGTTCCAGTGTCCTGCATGAGGGAGAATACGCTGAGATTTCTGGGTGATCAGATTGGAAAGGTTATTGAAATTGATAGTGGGAAGTCAGGGGAATGTGTGGGGAAGATTATGAGAATCAGGATCTCTATCAATATTTCAGAACCCCTCAAAAAATGTATCTACCTGGAGCAGAAACCCAGCAACGATACCACAATTATCCCAATACAATACGAAAAGCTTCCA
This sequence comes from Zanthoxylum bungeanum, assembly GCA_019454045.1. Classification (NCBI taxonomy): domain Eukaryota; kingdom Viridiplantae; phylum Streptophyta; class Magnoliopsida; order Sapindales; family Rutaceae; genus Zanthoxylum; species Zanthoxylum bungeanum. The sequence goes on along the minus strand of SKCR01044198.1, from coordinate 39,720 downwards.
GAATTCTGTTTTCATTGTGGGATTTTGGGTCACAACTTTAGGGAGTGTGGCAACCTGTTTTTAAATGATGAGACCGAGATTGGGGAAAAGAAGTTCAGCTTTGGGGCTTGGATGAGAGCTGGAAATGTTGAGAGAACCCACAATCACAGAGGTGATAATCACAAAGAGATCAAAGGGAATACGAAGGCAACCAATATGCCTGCAAATCAGACCACCTCTAGGAAGGGAGAAAATGAAGGGTTCAAGCCTATAGCCTCAATTGATACCGGGAAAGATAAGATTGGTAACTCCCAAAGCTTCAACCACATTCAAGAGATTTCATCCTCAGGCCAAACCCCGACCTACACACCAACTTTTTCACGAAACCCGACCCGCTCAAACCTACCCACTCAACCTATCACAGTCACATGGTCTAGAGGCTACTCTCATACCTAGCAATTCTGAGGGAGCTGCGCCTATGGAGCTGGGAGGTTTTGAAGGGTTTTGAAGGTGATTTGAAGTCTGGGGAGGTGTGCAGAGGAGACAGTCTGAAGCCTAACCTCAGGGAGTCTAGTAATGCATTAATTACGATCGAGACTATTCATGCGAATGATAGGGCTGAATCAGTACTTGAAGGAAACAAGGGGGAATGTGAAGGGAGCCTTTTGATGGGTTCAAGGGCGAGAGGGCTAAATAGCAATAGGGTTCCTGTAGGTGGTGATGAGGCAAACAGGGGCAAAAATGGGAATGCACAAAGGCCAAATCAAATTTTTTCGGGCCATATTCAAGAGGGTGAAAGCCCAATTCAGAATAAAGGTTCGGCCCAAGTAAAGAAGGGAAAATGGAAACTGAGAGCCAGGGAAACTAGTAACACTATTGACAAGAGACCTTTACCGGTGACTGGAAAACAGAGAGCTCAACATGCAAAGGAGTTGGGGGGCAAATGACTAAGATCAAGAGGGTGAAAATTGCTGTCTTTAACAATGATACTCGGGAAAATTCATACTTACTCAACTTGGATCATTTGCATCAGGAATGGGAATTGGAATCGTTAATAATGAGAAGGAGAAGAAAGGAGCTGAAGGGTTCCCAGCAGAAGAATCAGCGGTGGTGGCTGCAGAGCAGCCCCACCGAGAATTATGAATCTAGTTTGTTGGAATGTTCGAGGAATGGGGAACCCTCGGAAATTCCGAGCTCTACGAGATGTTCTCCAAACGAATAAGCCAAATATCGTGTTCCTTAGTGAGACGAAGTGTTTGGCAAGACAAATGGAAAAATACAAAAATAGGATGGATTTCAGTTTATGTTTCGCTGTTAGTAGAAGTGGGCTGAGTGGGGGTTTTGCTCTTTTGTGGAATTTGGACACTAATGTCAATATAGCTTCGTTTAGCTCTCATCATATTGACGCTATTATCCAAAACGATGACGGTTTCAAATGGAGATTCACGGGGATTTATGGGCATCCTGAAGGTAAACAAAAACAGCATACATGGACTCTTATTCATACTGATCCTTGAACCTTGTGTTTTTATTGAGTTAGAAACGATGACTAATTTCTTAATTTCACTGGATGTCAATGTTTCGGTTCTGATATTTTATTTATGTGATGATATTTTTCAGATAGTGGCTACTAGTTCTGTATGGCTTGCATCAAAGTTGGAGGAGATCCCTCGGAAACCAAGGAAAGTGATCGTTGTTTTCCATAGAATGGAATGCAGAAGGGAGGGCCTACCCATAGGGCATTTGGATTTGTTTTCAAAGGTTAAAAATCCATTTTTTTAACTTATTTATCATATTGTGTTGATGTTATGAGTTCATATTGGCTCAATTATCGTAGTTGGTTACTTTGTGTATTTTATATTGATTGATATAAATTATAGAAAATTGACCCATAAGATAAAGGGTTTTTAGGAAAAAATTATTACATACTTTTTGCACTTACAGAAAATCTTGCTTTGCTTTGCTGATATTTATTTCCAAACTTTTGAACTTATACAGAAATTTTCAAACTTGAAAGTGGAATTGAGTAAAACAGAAAGACTCATATTAAGAGAGATGGGCTTCGTTTTTCATGTTGAACATCCTCACAAGTTCCTATCAAACTACCTTGAAGTAGTGTTCTAAAACGCGCTAGGCGTTAGTCGGGCGGCGACCTAGCGCCTAGGGTGCCTAGGCGGGGCCTAGACAATTAGTCGGCAAACAGTTAAAATCTAATATTTTCTAACATCATAAATAATCCAAATTATATAAATTCGACTAAAAAAATTAATAATTTTTGTAACTTGATAAAATGATGATTATTGATTAATAATAAATTTATTATAAATATTTAATAATTTTTGTAATTTATTTTTTATTTAAATAATAAATAATTTTATTGTTAATAATAAATTAATTTGATATCATCCACTATTTTTAAAGATCATAGATATGATTATAGTAATGATCAGAATCTTACCACTATTAATAAGATCATCCACTATTAATTTGATCAAAATGATCATCCATTTATTTTATTTTTTTAAATTAATAAATTAATTTTTGTATTTCGTATGTTATAATTATTATTATTATTTTTTTTTTTTGCATATATATGATTATAGTAATAATACTTTCATTATTTTTATAATAATACAATTTGATACATGAGATATCTTACAGAAATTGACAAAATCACAAAATCCAACAACAAAAATTGATTTCCTACAATAAATACAAAAGATTATTTAAATTTCATCACACTTCACAATAAGTGTTAAGTAGTTTTACACCATTCATTTAAAAAATTAATAATTTTTTAATTAAAAAAAATAAAGAGCTATTGTGATAAGGATGGTTGTCATTTAAAAATTATTAATTTTTTTAATAAAAAATAATAAAGAGTTGTGATAAGGATGGATGTCATTTAAAAATTATTATAATGCAACACCTCTTTTTTCTCTTCTTCTTCTTAATTTCTTCATCTTCATTTCTTCTACTTTTCTTCTTAATTTCTTCGTCAGTTCGTCTTCATTCTTCTTCTTCTTCTTTTCTTTTTCTTATTTTCTTCTTCTTCTTCTCTTCATCACCTAATCATTTTTTCTTCATCACAAAAAATCTCACAGGATCAATTTTTTCTTCTTCTTCAATTTTGGTGACGACAATGGCGGCGATTTCTTATTCTTCATTTCTTCATCTTCTATTTAGAAGTGGCATAAAAAAAATTAAAAAAATCAGGTCTTTCATCATTTTTTTCGTCTTGGAGCGAGAGAGGAAAAAAAAAGCAGAGACGCGACCGATTGTCGGCGCCTACGCAGCCGAGTGGCGGCAAAATCGGCGCCTAGGCGCCGATTTCACACCGACCACCCAGCCGCGCGCCTAAGACCACCGATTGGGTGGTAATCGCCGCGACGAGCGCGCCGCCTAGGCATGCCTAGGCGGCGTGTTTTAGAACACTGCCTTGCAGTTGCTATTCCTGAGGCACCTCAAGAATTGAGACAGGAAGCTTGGAATCTAACAAATGATAGCTGTTTGATGCAAAAGAAGTGCTTTCTAGTATATTTATGTGTTACTGTGTCAATTCTTCTTCTAATATTTGATTTATCCTTTGATATGCTAATTGTTGGATGCCAATTCTGCTTTTTTACTGTGTTTGTTCTCTGAGTATTTGTAGAATGAGCTATATATAAAGAAATTATGTTCTAGGTGTTGTTTATGAAATCTCTCCAGAATGTTCACATATTCATTTACATGCTATTTATTTCTTTGAAAAAGGGCGTGGCTTGGTGGTGTAGGTCTCAGGATCGCACCTTGAGGTCCCGGATTTGAATCCAGGGAATACGTTTGTTGTAAGAGTCTGGGACAACCAGAGGTTTTACCTGCTCTGCTTAAGCCCGAAATGAGTGGTTTGACGGCAGGATTTCTAACGATTCCAACAAAAAAAAAAAAAAAAAAACACTTCTGGTGCATTCTGTTATATGAGCTAAACTTTTGACTTTTTTGCACGAAAACACTAAGATATGAAAATGAAACTTTTAAATTTGGAGTAGTTTCATTTTAATTAGATTGGCTATGAAATATATTCTTTGGAAACCAATTTGAATCAATTCAGAGATGGATCACTTTATTATGTTTTTCCATGTAAAAACTGTTCTATGCTCCTAAGAAAGAGACTGTGGTGAGTTGTAGAAAAGGTATTTGTAATTGTACCATTCATATTAGAGCTATAATTGCATAATAATAATAATCTGGGAGATGGCCTAAATGTAGCACTAGTCATATCCTCATATTGGAATGACGTTTTATGTTAGATATTACTGCCTTTGTGAAATTTGGCATGGAACTTAGAAGTTGCTGATATTAAGTGACAAGGGTAGGAATGAGCATGGACGCTGGCTTGATATATGCTATTTAATCAGGTCAGCCCATTTTTACCCTAATCTGACAAGTTTAGCATTAGGGTTTGTTGAGTAGTCTTCTCATTACTTCTTCTGCTAGAATTATAATATTTGCATTATTTTTCTTTTCTTGGTTCCATTCTTAAAATCTCTCTTTTTGAATAGTCTGCGTACAACTTTGTGTGTCCGATTCAAGAGCGAGGTCTTGGCTTGTGGGGTTGTATTTGCTGCTGCTCGTAGGTTCTAGGTACCCCTTCTTGAGAATCCTCCTTGGTGGAAAGCATTTGAGGATGAGAAATCTGGGATTGATGAAGTTTTTAAGGTTCTGGCTCACCTGTACAGCCTTCCCAAGGCACATTATATTCCAGTCTGTAAGTATGGAACTTCATTTACATTTTCTAGCAAATCTTTGGATTCACAACTGTTAGAAATAGGAAAGTATCTTTAATATTGTTAGGGATATAATGATTGATTGTAATTGATTGTGTGTAGATCTATTTACTTTTTATAGAGACGGCTGAAGGCTATATAAAGCCTATTCTTGTATAGTTTAAATCAAGAAAATAAAAAGAGGGTTTCCTCCATTTCTTTATGGTATCAGTAGGTTGATCCTAGGGTTTCTTTTCACTTTTTTTTCCAGCGTCACAGATCACACATCAATGTTCACGCGCATTGTTCACTGTTCCGGCATCACTGCTCATGCATCACTGTTCACGCATCAATGGTCATGCATCACTATTCACGGTTCCGATGACATCCCTGAACTCAGATAACACCGATCTCCTCGTCTTCCGAACTGCCCTCCACTCTGTTTTCACTGCCATGGCCGACTTGAGCAAGACTGTTACTCTGTCTAAAGTCGAATATACAGCTTTCCTCCAGTATCAGGCCCCTCAGTCATCATCCTCTGCTTATGTTGCTTATACTGGTAATTATGTTGCCTGCATCACTCAGTCCTTACCATTGGGCTCATGGGTCCTGGACTCCGGCGCCTCTGATCACATTTATGGTAATCCAAAACTTCTGTTTTTTTTAACTAGTTTTCATTATCTTCATATGGTTACCCTTGCTAATGGTTCTAAAACTGTCGCTAAAGGCATTGGACAGGCCTCTCATGTTCATTCATTACCTCCGCAATATGTGCTTTATGTACCGGGTTGTCATTTCAATCTTATTTCTGTTAGTAAACTCACCAATGATCTGAATTGTTCTGTCACATTTCTTAATCATTCTATTCTTTTACAGGACCATGGTACGGGACAGAAGATTGGTACAAGACGTGAGTCACAAGGCCTTTATCATCTTACGGAGTCATTGTCTGCGGTCACTTGCACCTCCACCAATTCTGCTGATGTTCTCCACAACCGTTTGGGTCACCCCAGTCTCTCTAAGCTCCAGAAGCTAGTTCCACAACTTTCTTCATTATCTTCACTTCCATGTGAGTCATGTCAACTTGGGAAACATACTCGTGTACAGTGTTGGACAATTATGACCCATATCATCACTATTTTGTAAAGAACATGATGTTCTTGTACAAAATTAACTATGTGACAAAGGAAATTGCTCTTTTATCATTTGTAATTTGATTACCTGGATATATAAATGATAAAAGTCCATATGATTAGTACCAGATTAATAAGATATGAGACAGTATTAATCCATAAAAGGTTTAATCATTAAATATCCATAGTCGTAGTATTATCGAGACTGGACATCGATAATGCAGAATAGGCTAGTATTGCACTTGTGCGCGTTATGGAAGCGTAACGACATAATTCTCATATATTTAAGTATTGGATACTTATGCAAGTACGATATGAGGTTCTATTTACCGAAGGTACGGGAATAGCTTCGCTCTGGATAGACCCCTCAGAATTTCATTGGTAGTATAACTATATGTCTATGGGAATCCAAATCAGGCTAGGTGTATTTGGTCTTAACCTGAGACTTGCATCGCTAATACTTGCGACAATCAGTATACTTTGGTTTTGGTCGTCCGGGGCTTTAACAGGTTCTGTGTACGCCTTTTCTAGGTATACTGAGAATCATAGTGTTTTTGTTGTGATGTCAAGATGAAAGTATTACTCCAGTCATATGGAGATGATGATCACGCAGGGATACGAAACTGGTACTCTTAAGTACTGCAGTCATCGGGATAATATAACTAGGTCATGATTATCCAATTATAGAGACTAGTTGCATGTGATCTGATATATGCTTCGTACGGGACATACACAATTCCAGCCACAGGCCTAGCATATGACATCCGGTACTGGATCGTAATACACAATACTTAGTATGCTATGCCTGATAAAGATTATATATTCCTTTAAAGAATATTTCTGGAGAATTGGGTAGGTACAGTGCTTTGCTAGAAGCCAACCATGTCTTGTAAATCGGTAAGAACGTGATACCGGGTACGCACGTGTTCGGATAATCCGATGACCGTATTTACTGCCAACATATCCAGAGATCTCTTGGGTCGCTTCCCAAAGATTCACCGATGAGATTTGACTCGAACAGAATTAATCTGAGATTAATTATGAGAGAGAAAATTAATCTGGGATTAATCACGGAAATAATTAATCTGGGAATTAATTATCTGAGAAAGAATTAATCTGAGATTAAATTCGTCGAGAAGAGAGAACGCGATTAATTTAGAATTAATCGGCAAAATAAATTTAATAGTGAAATTGGATTTTACAATTTAATTTATTTAATTGGGCTAAAATAATATATAGATATATTAATTGAAATTAGATTTCAACGCGAAATTAAGATTGGATTTTAATTCAAGCAAACAAATTAATTTAGAATTAATTCGTAAGCGACTTACGTAATAATATTGCGAGGCATTATTATTTAATTAAATTGGATTTAATTGAGTCGCAACGACAAATTCGTTTAATTCGAAATTAAACGAACCCGGGCCCGAGCGAAGTTGCGTGTTGGATTGTCCGACTTAAATTTGGAATTTGAAGTGGGGCCCACCAACTTACATCAATGTGTTTGACACTTGATTGAATTTGGTAATTGGTTGAGTAAAAGCTTGAGATTGTTTTTTCTACACTCAAACCAAATCCCACACACCAACCTAATATAAATTAACAAGTCAAACTTTGGAAGTAAGACAAGTCACTATTCACTCTTCTTCCTTTCTCCAAAACCGTGAGCATCCTTCCTCTCCCATGGAATTTTATTGCAAAAATTCTACAAAGCTAGTACTTTAAAGAGACAAATGAAGGTGATAAGGAAACCAATCCTAGAGTTTGGAATCTAATTTGAAAGCTTGGAGCTTCCATTACATCCAACAAATGAGGATTTTTTGAAATCATAAATTCAATCAATGTGAGTATTTCCGCAACTCCCTTTGATTTATTCACACACAAATCACTCTTAGAGATCCTTGGCATGTTCTAGAAACAACTAACAATGGTATCAGAGACTCCTAAGTTTGATTTGAAAATCTAGGGTTCATGACTTTAATTTGGGATTTTATGCTTGTAGGCACTGCATTTTTGCACATAAGTCCCTATGATGAGTCTCATTTGGAGACACTACCTTTTAAGTCACGGAGGTCACGAAAAACGGACATCGGAAGGGGAAATTCAGAATAAACAAGGTTCACTGTTTTCGTTCGTGCTGCGTTCGTGTATACGTTCGAACTCCAAACAGATTGCGGGCGTTCGTGCCACGTTCGAGGGGGCGTTCGAACGGTGTCGGTAATTATGGTTTTGCTGCTAGCCTCACATTAAGCCCAACATGCCCAAGCCCACTTAAAACACATATTTAACACATGGTGAAATCAAAACAAATCTAAAAATCACATACCAAATTAAAATAAACATTAAAATCAATCAAGTATTTTAATTCCTTAATAAGATATTCACCCACCAATTACACAAGATTCCTTCCTAACTAAACAAAATCACATACTAAATTAAAAAGATGTCATGCCTAATTAAAATCAATCATAACAAATTAAAAATATTGACTTCCTAATCTAAACCAATTTGTCCCCCCTCAATCTAATCATTTCCTTGTTGAATACCAAATCAAATCCTCCTTTTAATACCAAAATCCCTTCATTGTGAGATAAGGTGAAGCCCTAGCCTTTCTCTATATAAACCACACTTTTCCAAGCCATCCGGGTCTCCCAACTAAGCCTCCTCTCTCACGGCACAAACAAAGAAATAAGACAATGGAACCCTAAAATCCTCTCTTCAAATAGACAAACCCTAGCCCCCTTCACGTAACAGCCCTAAACACAAGCAACACTCATCCATCAGACCTCCACACAGCCTTCATCTGATTAATCACGCCACAACCCTCACCAGCCTCAACAAAAATCTCTCGCCACCTAGTCCCCTAGCTCATTCATACAAGAAAAGCCTCCCCTTGCTCATTCATACAAGAAAAGCCTCCCCTAGCTCATACACATAATATACACACAACTCACACAAAAATCACAACACACACAAAAACCCTAGAAGTCCACACACACTCAAGAAATGACACAAAAGTTCTCTTGATCCCCTTTCCTAATCACCGAAAACCAGACCTCCATTCAGCAACCTTGTATCACCGAAAAAACAGCCCATACAGCAGCCCTAAAACACACATAAAACAGCCCCCGAACCACACCATAACACCATCGAAAATCACACCCAAAACAGTAGCCAAAACATCCCAAAAATAGTAACTAAAATACAGCAGCAAAAGACGGAGAACGACGACTCAAAACAGTAAGACAACGAACGAGAGCAGTGAACCAGTGAACCGGAAGAGTTGCGGAGCATCCACCCTTCCGACGATCGTGTACCGTACATCCAAGAGGTGATTTAAAAGGTTAGACCTGAGGGCACTTTTCTCATTAGTTTATATTCATTTTTTGATTGTTTATTGAATTCTATTCGCATGAGAGTCGTTTGTGGATGCATGTTGTGGCTTGAATGAAATGGAAAATGTGTCGCCTCTTGTGGTATATAGGATGGAAACCCAGACATAAATTTCATAGCCGATTCCGAATGGACGGTAGTATGATCTGTACTCGGGATACAACTCCACGTACCACTTGAGTAATCATTATAGTTGATTATATAGTTAGACTATAGTAATCATTATAATGAATAGTACCTTAAAATCGTTGATTAAATAGTTGGACTATTAGAATCAAGATAAATTGAAAGATTAGTGTTTAAAACATAATCCTGGGGAAAATGTATTTAAACGACTTTAATTTTCAAATTGGGAATAAATTTCAGGATGGTCCTGGAAACTAATAAGTTACTTTATTTGATAAAATAACATATTAGGCCTAAGCCCAGAGTTAAGCAAATAGTAGAGCATGATATTTGGAATATTCATGTGATGATAACCTTAGTGCTTAATCCATTAAGCTTGCCGCATAGACTCCTTAATTTCTTAATCAGAACTAAGGATTAGATCTTTAAAGTATGATTATGAAATTGAAGGATCTTCATTGATCTATTCTTAGATTTTAGAAGTACTAAATTACAATTATAAACTCTTGGAGAGTTAATGGTTATTCTCAAGGAGACAAAGCCAAACTTTGCAATAAGGCAAGAAGCGCAAGGCGCACCTTACTTCGATATTCTAGAAGGCCAAGGCTTGGCTAAAGGCTTCTGGGGTACTGAAAAGGGCAAAGGCAAAATCATTATAATCTTCTGGGAAGATAAAGGACATTGTAGACAACAGAACTTGACGACGCTGTTATAGGCTCGCGGCCTAGTTGGGAGTACGAAATAACATGGAGTCGCCACCCGGTGTGAATCGAGACAAAGATTTAAGGCCGCACTCACCCCTCGCAAGGGAAGACCTCAAACCGTTGGGTTCGGAATGGTCCCTTACTTATGTCACTTGTGATGATATAATTTGTGCAATGAATCAACCAAGTCTACTCAATAATCATGCTCAAGGGTACTTAGATCTAACATGCTTTCATCCAAATAACTCCACGCAATGTAACACAACGAGCATATTAAACCATTAAATCAACATGTATAAATCATTATCCAAACACATCATAAACTAATAACATGCATAAAGGACAACCTAAATATGCTTTAACAAATAAATAACAAACTAAATTAAACCATGCTTTAAATAATAAATGAATAACCTAAAGACTATAACATGCTCAAATACAAATTTGGATGAAACGAGATACGTGTATCTTAAGTGGTACGTGGCGTTGTATCCCGAGTGCAGACCATACTACCGTCCATTCAGAATCGGCTACGGAATTTACGTCCGGGTTTCCATCAGATATACCACAAAAGGGAACACATATCCCGCTCATCCAACAATCACATCATGCCTCAAACGACTCTCATGCGATAATATTCAAATTAAATAAAATAAACGAAAGATAATGAATAAAAGGGTGCCCTCAGGTCTAACCTCTTTTGTCGTTCCTCGAAAGCGCGTTACACAGCCGTCAGAAGAATTGATACTCCGCAACTTTTCTGGTTCACTAATCCAACGATTTTCCTCGCGATTTCACTGCTCGGGTTGTTGTTTTCACTCCGTTTCTCTACTGTTTTAAGGGTATTTTCTGGTTACTGTTTCAGGTCTATTAGGCTACTGTTTTGGGGACTGTTTTCAGAGATTTGGACTGGTTTGGGCTGCAGTTTGTGGACTGTTTTGGGGAAGCTTTTGGGACTGTTTTTAGTGCAGTTTTAGGGCTGTTTGGGGGTTAATGTGCGGCTGAACTGGGCTGGCAGTGAGGGTTAATGTGCGAAGGCTTGTCTGGTTAAAGGGCTGTGTGTTTGTTGAATGGGCTGAGTTTGAAGTGCTGCTTGTGTGCGTCTTGTGTGTGTGAAGTTAGGTGGCAAGGTCGTGGGCTGGTGTCAGGCAATGTGGGGACGTCTCAAGGCTGCTATGCGGTTTGTGGCTAGGTGGCGAGAAGGAGATAAGCGGTGTGGCAGGCTAAGCGTGAGGCTTGAAGCAGTGTGATGAGTGGAGGGGCCTTGGTGCGTGATAGTGGGCGTGAAGGCAGGGTTTTGTGCGTGAAGAATGGGCGTGAGGGCAGGCTGTGAAGGTTGATACGTGAGGGTTTGTGAGCAAAGGGGGCGAAGGTGAGCTTTTTATAAGCCAAGGGGATGAGTTTTACCTTGTTGGGGAAGGAATCAAATTTGTGTATTAATTAGGAGATATTTTTAATTTAGTATGTGATAGGGAAAATCTTTTAATTAAGGGAAGTGATTTGATTATTCTTTTTAGTTAAGGATATGATTTATTTAATTTAGGAAGGTGATTTAATTAAATTATGAATGTGTTTTATTTAAATTAGGAATTTAATTTAATTTAATTTCAAGTTCAATTTAATTGGTGAATGTGATTTAATTTAATTTAAGTTTAATTTTAATTGGTTTTAATTATTTAATTTGTGAGATGTGTTTTAAATATTTTAATTATTTAATTTGTGAGATGTGTTTTAATGGGTTTGGTGTGTTTTAAAACAGAGGTCCAACAAGCGAACCCGAAGCGAAACAAGCGAGTTAAATCTGACAAAATACTAATTCCAACTTTACCCTTCCAACGTCCGTTTCCCGCGGCTTTCACAACTAAAGAGGTAGTGTCTCCATACGAGACTCATCATCGGGCTAATATGCAAAAATGCAATGCCTACAGTCGCCCCCACTTTGATGGGACTTGTGCAGTGTGTGACAATGACAATCCTATCAAAGTACGTGCAATGCATTTTTACTTACCTGGCTCGCCAGCTACACCTGGTCTACCTGCTGTGCTGAGTTGATAATGCTAAACCCCGTACCTAGGGCGTCGCAGTTGCGTCTCCGTACCTAGAGTGCCGCAGTGATGATGTTGGTTGTCTGGATGCTAACCCCGTACCTAGGGTGTCGCAGTGACGTCTCCGTACCTAGAGAGCCACAAAATGTCTGAATAGTCCACATACCGTACCATGCGTGCTAACCCCGTACCTAGGGTGTCGCTGTGGTCTGAATGCTAACCCCGTACCTAGGGTGTCGCAGTGACGTCTCCGTACTTAGAGAGCCACAAAATGTCTGAATAGTCCACATGCCGTACCTGGCGTGCTAACCCTGTACCTAGGGCGTCGCTGTGGTCTGAATGCTAACCCCGTACCTAGGGTGTCGCAGTGACGTCTCCATACCTAGAGAGCCACAAAATGTCTGAATAGTCCATATGCCGTACCTGGCGTGCTAACCCCGTACCTAGGGCGTCGCTGTGGTCTGAATGCTAACCTCGTACCTAGGGTGTCGCAGTGACGTCTCCGTACCTAGAGAGCCATAAAATGTCTGAATGCTAACCCCGTACCAAGGGCGTCGCGGTGACGTCTCCGTACCTAGAGAGCCATAAAATGTCTGAGTGCTAACCCCGTACCTAGGGTGTCGCAGTGACGTCTCCGTACCTAGAGAGCCACAAAATGTCTAAGTGCTAACCTCGTACCTAGGGTGTCGCGGTGACGCCTCCGTACCTAGAGTGCCATAAATGTCTGAGTGCTAACCCCGTACCTAGGGTGTCGCAGTTTTCTGGTTATCGTACCTGGCTGAACTGATATCTCCATACCCGGAGTGCCGTACCTGGCAAACTTATCTGATGTCTCCATACCCGGAGTGCCGTACCTGGCTGATCTGATATCTCCATACCCGGAGTGCCGTACCTGGCAGAACTGATCTGATACCTCCATACCCTGAGTGTCGTACCTGGCTAAACTGATCTGATGTCTCCATACCCGGAGTGTCTTACCTGGCTGATCTGATATCTCCATACCCGGAGTGCCGTACCTGGCAGAGTTGATACTGAACTAATGTGGGCCTCGCCCCCAGAATGCCATACCCAGCAGAACTAATAATGATAATGACGTGGGCCTCGCCCCCCGATGGCCATACCTGGAAAGACTGCTACTGATGCTAATGTGGGCCTCACCCCCAGATTGCCATACCCGGCAAGACTGATTCTGATGATGATGTGAGCCTCGCCCCCAGAGAATGCCATACCCGGCAATGCTGATACTGATGCTAATGTGGGCATCGCCCCCAGACTGATGCTGATGTGGGCCTCGCCCCCATACTGATGCTGATGTGGGCCTTGCCCCTAGAATGATGCAGATGTGGGCCTCGGCCTTGGGATTCATCCCCAAAATTGATACTGATGCCAATGTAGGCCTCATCCCTGTGACTCATCCCCAAAACTGATACTGATGCGGGCCTCGCCCCAAAACTAATACTGATGTGGGTCTCGCCCCTGAACCGATACTGACGTGGGCCTCGCCCTCAAACTGATACTGACGTGGGCCTCGCCCCTGAACCAATACTGGCGTGGGCCTCGCCCTCAAACTGATACTGATATGGGCCTCGCCCCTATGTTGATACTGATATGGGCCTCGCCCTCAGAGTGCCATACCCGGCAAGACCGATTCTGATGCTAATGTGGGCCTCGCCCCCAGAGTGCCATACCCGACAAGACCGATTCTGAATTAACGTGGGCCTCGCCCTCAGAGTGCCATACCCGGCAAGACTGATACTGATAATAATGTGGGCCTCGCCCCCAGAATGCCATACCCGGCAGAACTAATACTGTACTGTATGAGATGGTCCATTCCCGAACCGTTACTGTGATGTGGTCCATTCCTGAACCGTTACTGTGATGTGGTCCATTCCCGAACTGCGTTCCATTCTCGGAGTGCCATTCTCGGCTTGTTCATTCTCGCACTGTGCTCCGTTCTTGGAGTGCCATTCTCGGTTTTTTCATTCCCGAACTGTGTTCCATTCTCGGAGTGCCAATCCCAGCTAGTTCATTCCCGAACTTTATTCCATTCTCGGAGTGCCATTCCCGGCTTGTTCATTCCCGAACCTTGCTCCATTCTTGGATTTCCATTCTTGGCTTGTTCATTCTCGAACTTTGCTCCATTCTCGGATTGCCATTCTTGGCTTGTTCATTCGAACTTTGCTCCATTTCTTGGATTGCCATTCTTGGCTTGTTCATTCTTGAACCCTGCTCCATCCTTGGATTGCCATTCTTAGCTTGTGATGCAATGGGCCTCAACCCTAGGACTCATCCCAAAAAATGATAGTGATGTGGGCCTCGACCTTGGGACTCATCCCCAAAACTGATGCTGAAGTGGGCCTCGACCCTAGGATTCCTTCCCGGATTTATTCCAAAACTCTGCTGATATGGGCCTCGACCCTGGGACTCATCCCCAAAACTACTACTCATATGTTCCTGATTCTGGTTGGCTTGTCTTTGCCGCTTTCTCTTTTTCTTCTTTGAAACCTCTGAATACAAAACAAAACAAACACAAAAAGAATGCAAAATATGTTACGTGTATGCATGCATGCATGAATGAATTTCCTATTCCGTTAGGTTAGGTCTTCCGCCAGTTCTCCAGGTGATTGCACAGTCTCCTCTCTGGTCTCATGGCTCAATTTCTTGTTATGTCCCGGATTCACGAGGAGGTAGACTGGTCACTCCCAGTCTTGATTTAGCTTTCTGCTCTCCGCTGTTTGCACTTGGTCAAGATGAACCACATGGTGGGGCCTTCCATATCATCATACTATATTACATGCTACGAAATAGTCCCAATAGTTATACATATCATTGTCCTCAAAGAATGCTCAGTAATGAAACCAGAGAACCTTCAAAACATTCGATGCAACTCAAATCCAAGTCTTTGAACAAATGATCTATGCCAGACTCAAAGTGTGTGTGTGCAAATGTTCTTTCACAGCTTAATCCTTAGGTAAACTAACTCGATGATTTCGTTTCAAAAATCGGGATCGATGGGTCAAACCAACCTAGATGTCTCAATTATGCCTGCAATTGCTTTTTTGTGCTCAATGTGGTATGATTTTCTTTCTCTTTTGTCTCTTTCTTTTTTCTTTTCATTTTGAACTTCTTTTTTTTTTCTTTTTTTTTTCATTCTTTCTCTTTTTTTCAACACACCTATCCTTTAAGGTAGCATTTCTCCTCATGGTGGTCCTAATACTCGCCCATGGGTAGCTTCACGCTTATCGGTTATAGGCGGTTCAATTCTTTTCTTTAGAGACTTTTCTTTTATTTTCAACCATACCACACATCATAACACAAGTAAATCAGGATAGACATTTAGGTGAACGGTCATTCACCGACCTGCAATTTCTTCAACTAGCACCTTGCCAACTACTCAGGTTCTCACTGCTAAGAACCTACAGTGAAGTGCTTACGAGTCTAGCATAGATCAACAATTCAAAGCATCAGATAAAAGCACATCAAGAGTTTATCATTTCTAAGATTTCATCCTAAAGCAAACGATTTCATCATCGGACTTATGTCTAACTATCAAAGACTAAAAACAAACAATTTTTCTTTTTCTTATTTTCTTTTTTTTTTCTTTTCTTCTCTCTTTTCCTTTTTTTTCTTTTTTTTTCTTTTTTTTTGGGCCCACCATAGTCTTTCTATCATTGCCGTAAGATTTTCTGTTCCTCAGTTTCCTTTTCCCTGATATCCATGTTTTCTAAACTCTTCTTGACAAGTCTTCTTTTATCCCTAACCCAACGGATATCTATGATGGCTTTTAAGACACGAGGGTTAACATGATGCATGAGATGCATGTGATGTATGAGACACAATATGCATGAGGTTATCAAAAGCATAAAGGGTGGCCCCTATAGGTCATACAACTATGGTTCACATGTGGGTTTACATGAGTGTGGACAAAGGCTCTCGTTTGACGAAGGATTACCCACAACTAGGACTCCCCACTCAAGGGTTCAAGCGACCAAGTGAGTGCACCTTTTTTATACCTTACGGTACGTGCCAACGAGTTACAGTGTGTGACTAACTGTCGAATGGATTTCCCGTTGTAGATTCCCCAGAGGGAGGGTGGAGCGAGGCTCTCTTAAGTACCTAAGCCCCTTAGGCTCTTATCGCTTGGTGTCAGGAATAAACAACGAGTCCTCCAAACTAGTCTGTCACAACGAGCTACAAGTAATGATTATCTCGGTGTCTTCACAGCTTTTCCTTATGAAAAAGGTTGTGAGTGAAGGAAGACACCCAACCATCACCTAGCTCCAACAAAGCCTTTGATTAACCCCTTTCAACTCACTATCGAAACGATTAACTAAAGCACAAATCATAAACATCACAAGACATGATTTCGGGGCCGATTCAAAATGATCCCCAGTGGAGTCGCCAAACTGTAGACAACAGAACTTGACGACGCTGTTCTAGGCTCGCGGCCTAGTTGGGAGTACGAAATAACATGGAGTCGCCACCTGGTGTGAACCGGGACAAAGATTTAAGGCCGCACTCACCCCTCGCAAGGGAAGACCTCAAACCGTTGGGTTCAGAATGGTCCCTTACTTATGTCACTTGTGATGATATAATTTATGCAATGAATCAACCAAGTCTACTCAATAATCATGCTCAAGGGTACTTAGATCTAACATGCTTTCATCCAAATAACTCCACGCAATGTAACACAACGAGCATATTAAACCATTAAATCAACATGTATAAATCATTATCCAAATACATCATAAACTAATAACATGCATAAAGGACAACCTAAATATGTTTTAACAAATAAATAACAAACTAAATTAAACCATGCTTTAAATAATAAACGAATAACCTAAAGACTATAACATGCTCAAATACAAATTTGGATGAAACGAGATACGTGTATCTTAAGTGGTACGTGGCGTTGTATCCCGAGTGCAGACCATACTACCGTCCATTCAGAATCGGCTACGGAATTTACTTCTGGGTTTCCATCAGATATACCACAAAAGGGAACACATATCCCGCTCATCCAACAATCACATCATGCCTCAAACGACTCTCATGCGATAATATTCAAATTAAATAAAATAAACGAAAGATAATGAATAAAAGGGTGCCCTCAGGTCTAACCTCTTTTTTCGTTCCTCAAAAGCGCGTTACACAGCCGTCGGAATGATTGATACTCCGCAACTTTTCTGGTTCACTAATCCAACGATTTTCCTCGCGGTTTCACTGCTCGGGTTGTTATTTTCACTCCATTTCTCTACTATTTTAAGGGTATTTTCTGGTTACTGTTTCAGGTCTATTAGGCTACTGTTTTGGGGACTGTTTTCAGAGATTTGGACTGGTTTGGGCTGCGGTTTGTAGACTGTTTTGGGGAAGCTTTTGGGACTGTTTTTAGTGCAGTTTTAGGGCTGTTTGGGGGTTAATGTGCTGCTGAACTGGGCTGGCAGTGAGGGTTAATGTGCGAAGGCTTGTCTGGTTAAAGGGCTGTGTGTTTGTTGAATGGGCTGAGTTTGAAGTGCTGCTTGTGTGCGTCTTGTGTGTGTGAAGTTAGGTGGCAAGGTCGTGGGCTGGTGTCAGGCAATGTGGGGACGTCTTAAGGCTGCTATGCGGTTTGTGGCTAGGTGGCGAGAAGGAGATAATCGGTGTGGCAGGCTAAGCGTGATGCTTGAAGCAGCGTGATGAGTGGAGGGGCCTTGGTGCGTGATAGTGGGCGTGAAGGCAGGGTTTTGTGCGTGAAGAATGGGCGTGAGGGCAGGCTGTGAAGGTTGATGCGTGAGGGTTTGTGAGCAAAGGGGGCGAATGTGAGCTTTTTATAGGCCAAAGGGATGGGTTTTACCTTGTTTGGGAAGGAATCAAATTTGTGTATTAATTAGGAGATATTTTTAATTTAGTATGTGATAGGGAAAATCTTTTAATTAAGGGAAGTGATTTGATTTATTCTTTTTAGTTAAGGATATGATTTATTTAATTTAGGAAGGTGATTTAATTAAATTATGAATGTGTTTTATTTAAATTAGGAATTTAATTTAATTTAATTTCAAGTTCAATTTAATTGGTGAATGTGATTTAATTTAATTTAAGTTTAATTTTAATTGGTTTTAATTATTTAATTTGTGAGATGTGTTTTAAATATTTTAATTATTTAATTTGTGAGATGTGTTTTAATGGGTTTGGTGTGTTTTAAAACAGAGGTCCAACAAGCGAACCCGAAGCGAAACAAGCGAGTTAAATCTGACAAAATACTAATTCCCAACTTTACCCTTCCAACGTCCGTTTCCCGCGACTTTCACAACTAAAGAGGTAGTATCTCCATACGAGACTCATCATCGGGCTAATATGAAAAAATGCAATGCCTACAGACATATCCCAAATTGTCTGCCTAAAATGTGGCAAACAGGATTGCGGAAGCGTGACTGCCGTTTGGACAAAGCAGACATGAAGGAATTGAAGAACGAGCAAGGCTCTGACTTCAAATATGTTTTTCATAAATATGTTCACTAATTAGTATTAAAATTGGATTTTAGATACTAAAAGTGGTACATAAATTTATACTGGTGTGCAGAATCTGCTATGAGCAGGATACTGACTTCAGTTGAGATTTATCTGCGAATTGAAAATGGGGCGAAAGTCGCTGTTTTAATCGTAGATACCTAAGTTTAGGAACTACACTTCGGGTGTGTACTTAAATTAGGAAATTGTTACAATGTAACTAGTTTGACTAGAAATATTATCTATGTATCAGGGTTTAACCCGTTGCGGGTATACCTTTATATTCTAGAACACTAAAGTGTTTTATTATATAAAGATGACATTGAGATAAACACATTAGATGTGAATAACAGTATTTATATTTTGAATATAAATAAATCTCAAACGTATAACATGACAAACAAATAGCTCAAACTGATTTGATCAGAAGAGACTTAATTGTGGCATTGTTGTCTGGGACACAATTAAACAAAACTTGTATATCCACACTTTTGAAGAGTGGATACTAGGACAAATTTCATTCTATTCAAATAAAGTCTACGAATCTAGTTTATTAGGCAAAATGCCTAAAACACTATTTACTTGGTAAAAGTGTAAATGCCACTGATCTGATAGTCCTAATTCATAGTGAAGCAAGTGGGCCCATGTCTAGCTAGGCTAGAGGTGGATATGAATATTTCATGACCTTTACGGATGTGGCATCGCGTTATGGTTATGTGTTTCTTTTGAAACACGAATCGGAAACTTTTAGAGTTTCGACACGAAGTAGACAAACAGATCGGCTAAAGTATTAAATCGTCACGGTCAGACCATGATGAAAATACTAAGCAATGAGTTTCACAAATACTTGAAAGAGTACAGTATTCTTTCAATGAGGATTCCTCCCGGAACATGTCATCTTGACGGTGTGTCCGAACGGATAAACCAAATTTTGTTGGACATGATAAGGTTAATCATGAGTCGCTCTGAGCTACCATTTCCTTCAACGGATACTCATAAACAGTGCAAAACTTATTTAGAATAAAGTTCCATAAAAAAATATGTTTGACAGATTTCATATTAGATATGAACAGGAAAGAAACTGGGTTTTCTCATTCCTAAAAATTTGTGAATGCTAGGCATATGTTTGGATGATACCAAACTAAAAACCAAATCGGATAAGTGCCAATTGTAGGTTATCCTAGGGATACCAAAGTATAGTACTTATACAACTCACTAGAGAACAATGTAATTGTTGCTCGCCATGCGGTTTTCCTAAGAGGAATACTTATATGCAGTGGTAAGTGGGAGGAAAGTAAAACTCGATGAAAAATCGGAGTAATACTATTCTAGACACAGATTCCTTATGGAGTATAAATAATTCATCAAGGATGAAACTATACTAGTAATCTTCGAATACATAAGAACCACGTAAGTCGGAGAGAGTCAGAAAACAACCTGGGGTATGGGTTTCTGATCTCACCTCATAAAGATGTCAATTTTATTGAGGAATACCAACTGACTACGTATGAGGAAGTGATACAAGGTATCGACTCCATATTATGGAAAAATGCCATGAATCCGAAATGGATTCCATGTATATCAACCAAGTTTGGAAACTAGTTGAAGTACCGCAAGGCATTGTGCCTATTGGTACTATTAAGTCTTCAAGGAAGACATACATGGAAGGCAACATACCAACGTGCAAAGCTAGGCTGTTAGCGAAAATGTATCGTTATCGACATTGTGTCGATTACGATGAAACCTTTTTCATGTTGCCATGGTAAATCCATTTGGATAATTCTTGCTAATGCTGCATGTTTTCATTTATGAAATATGACAGCTGAACGGCAAAAACCGCTTTCCTTAACGAAAACCTTTTGGAGGATGTTTACAACATCCTAACGATTTTATCGTACCAAAACAAGCAAACAAGGTTTACAGGTTATTCGATCCATGTATGGATTGAAGCAAGCATTGAATTTTTGGAATTATCGTTTCGATGCAATCATAATGGTGTATGATTTATGTCAAAACAAAAATGATTCTTGTGTATATAAGAGGGTTAGTGGGAGCGCACTGACAGTGACTGTCCTATAAATAATGATAATATGTCATTTCTTGGAAATGATATTCCCATAAAACAATCGGAGAAATCTTGGCTTTCGACAATATTCTCCGTAGAATTGTTGGGAGAGACAACCTTTATTCTAGGAATAAAGATCTACTGGGATAGATTTAAAGTTGTTAATACTCTCAGAGAACTCGTACATTGAAATTAATGTAAGCGACCTGGTGTCTCATACGCTTTGAGCATATGGAGTCACAATCGGGCCAATCCAAGTGATAGTCACTAGATTGATGTTAAGAAAATCCTTTAGTATCTTAGAAAACTAAGGATGATGTCTTATACTATGGAGATGGAGAACTTGAAGTGATTGGGATCACTGTTGCAAGTTTCCTAACCGATAAAGACGACTATAAGTCGTAACAACGGTACTATAAAGTTTGAATAACGGAACAGTGAGCTGGAAATCTTCCAAGCAAGATATTGTTACTGAATAAACAACAAATCGGATTATTTTTGCGGCTGAGGCAGCAATAGAAGCCATTTGGGTCGATAACAAATCTAATTAGATTAGATATGGTTCTGTTAGCAGCTGAGCTAGGCTACAGCGCAAGCTAAAGAATTAATGGTCTCATCAACTATCCAGATATATACTTCGACTATTCATCTGATTCGTCCGGATCATACATCGTGGCGATGTGATGATCGTATAAATCGCATCAGATGATAATCATGCAAATCCGCTGACGAAACCATTTCCTCAGCACAAATTTGAGCGAACCGTACATAGTTCGGGTATAGGACACTTGAGTGATTGGCTATAGGCCAAATGGAAGATTGTTGGACAGTTATGGCCCATAGCATCACTATTTGTACAGATCATGGTGTTGTTGTACAAATTAACTATGTGATAAAGGAAATTGCTCTTCTATCATTTATAATTAGATTACCAAGATGTATAAATGATAGAAGGTCCATATGATTAGTTCCGGATTGAGATGATATGAGACAGTATCAATCCAAAAAGGTTTAATCATTAAATATCCCTAGTCGTAGTATTATCGAGATTGGACATCGATAATGCGGAATAGACTAGTATTGCACTTGTACTCGTTGTGGGAGCATAACGGCATAGTTCTCATATATTTAAGTATATGATACTGATGCAAGTGTAGTAGGAGGTTGTGTTTTACCGATGGCACGGGAAACAGCTTCGCTCTGGATAGAACCCTCAGAATTCTATTGGTAGTATGACTTTGTGTCTATGGAAGTCCGAATCAGGGTAGGTGTATTTGGTCTTAACCTGATACTTGCACCGCTAATACTTGCGACAATCAATATACTTTGGTTTTGGTCGTCCAGGGCTTTAACCGGTTCTATGTACGCCTCTTCTGGATATATTGAGAATCGTAGTGTATTGGGTGTGATGTCGAGATGGAAGTATCACTCCAGTCATAGTGGAGATGATGATCACGTAGGATACGGAACTCGTTCTCTTATATGCTGCAGCTATCGGGATATTATGACTAGGTCACGTTTATCCGATTATAGAGACTAGATACCAGTGATCCGATATGTGCTTCGTACGGGGCAGACACATTTCCAGCCTCAGGCCTTACACGTGACATCTGATACTGGATCGAAATACGCAATACTACGTATACTACGCCTGATATAGATCACATATTCCTGTAAGGATATTTCTGGAGAATTGGGTAGGCATGGTGCTTTGCTAGAAGCCAACCTTGTCTTGTAAATCGGTATAAACGTAGTATTAGGTACTTACGTGTTCGGATAGTCCGACGCCCGAATTTACTGTCAACATATCCGGGGATCTCATGGGTCGCTTCCCAAAGATTCACCGATGACGTATGACTCACACTTTATTAATCTGGGATTAATTAGATGAGAGAGAAAATTAATCTGGGATTAATTACGGAGATATTTTATCTGGGATAAAATATTATTTAAAGAGAGAGAATGATTAATTTGGAATTAATCGATAAATTAATATATTCGATATATAAACGAAATTGGATTTCGACGTGGAATTAAAATCAGATTTTAATTCGGGCGAACGAGTTAATTTAGAATTAATTTGTAAGCGATGTGAATAGTAATTTTGCTATGCATAATTATTTAATTAAATTTGATTTAATTACGTCGCAACGAAAAATTCGTTAATTCGGAATTAACGAATCCGATCCCGAGAGTGTTTGCAGAACCATTCGTATTTAGAATCGAAGTGGGATCCGCAAGTCACATCTAGCGTCACATCATTCGTCAATCAAGTGATAGATGTCTTTCACTTTGAGTGATTGACACCAGTCACTATTCATGATTGATGTAAGTGGTTGAAAAGCTTTTGAAAGCTTGAAAGACATTTATCAATATTTTATTTGATATTTGAATTTTTGGTTTTGTGTATTAGATAAACAAAACACAAAATTCTTCTCTCTCTCTTCCTTATGCATTCGGCCATGAGGCCTTCTTCTCTTTCTCTCCCTTTTGGTTTTTGAAACCATTTTCTTCTTGTTTTCTTGGCTTGGCCGAAAACTATAACAAGTATTAGGTTGATTTGTGGCAAATCATTAAGGTGCTAGCACACAAAAGAGGCATACTAAGGTGATAGGGAAACCCACTTGTGAGCTTGGAATCACCATCCCCAAAAGCTTGGAGCTTGGACCGAAAATGGAGGAGCCAAACCAGTGGACTGCCGTGACCACCATTGAAGGAGAAAAATAATTTCTTGTTCTTCACTGCATGGCCTCAACCGATCGATGTAAGTATTCCGCAACTTCTTCGATGTATTCGCACTATGTTTCTATGCTTTAATCGATCCTCGGGACTTAGAGATTTCCCAACATTGATGGCATGAATTGTATGTTAAATGTTGATTTAATTAGATTGAAATCAAATTGCATGATAAATTCTTGCCTTTGCCGTGAGCTATATAGCATGTAATAGATTGATTTTGCTTCAATTTGTGTTTGTCATGAATTGGAAATGTTGAGCATGATTAATTGGATTAATTAGTGTTTTGGAAACATTAGATTAGTTGATTAATTATGTTAATTACACTTGAATTGAATTAATATGTAATTTGGAAAAATGTATTAGTTTAATTGTTGTAATTGGGCTTGGTTGGGCCAAGTTTGATTTTGGACAATTGGGTTGGATCCAATTGGGCCTAAAACCATTTCTATAAAGTCCAAATATGAGAATTGAGCCTTTTAAAAATTTAATTTGGCCTAATGGGCCTAAATTGATTTGTGGCATAGAGTGATTCCTAAATTGGGCATTGGCATCTTGGGTTTGATCCATAATGGCCAAAGCTCATGCCTAAAGAATTAATTAAAAGCTCATTGGACTTTAATTAAATAGTATTGGATACTAATTGGCCTTTGAGACCCATCAAGATTGAATTTAGAATCCAAGTCTAAAAGGCACTATTAAAAGTGTAATTATTTAATTTGGAATTAAATATGAATTAGTATTGGATACAATTTAAATCAGATTTAAAATTGTAGTTCGATATAATTCAAGAATACGTACTTTGAGTATTTATTCTTAAACGAGTTAGACTCGCACAAATCAAATCGTTGTTTGAACATTGGATGGTCTCAAAGATTAATTAATTGGATTAGATTGATTGAATAACATGCTTTGTGTGAATACTTGGATGTATTGTATGAATAATATATATCGGATGGATATTAGAAGGGTGAGGGCAATTTTGGAAATTGTTGTAATAAATTTAGAATTTATTAAATTGGATCTGCGTGTCCAGCCTATTATCTCTATTCTCTTTGTATTTCGCTTCTCTCCAATTCCCCTCAATGTAAATGAGGTTTCTTTAGAAGTATTATGTAATTGGGTAGAAGTAAGAATAATGCTAGCGGGAGAGAGGAAATGGAGAGATTTGTTCTAGGAACAAATTTGTTATATATCCTTCCGCATATCATTATTAATTTATTTCGCGCCTTATTATCCTTTTAGAATGCATGCTTAAAGGTGTATGATGAGACCTAATCAAAGATAATAAATTGGTTGCCAATTTACGCGAAAAACCCTCATAAAATATTAAGTGTTTTTCCTTCCATTGAGTGGTTCTCTTTCAAGATCCAAGATTGGCATTGGTTTGTTGGCCAAAGTCAAGACCTTTGTCAATCGCGGATGTGTTTGAACCACGTAAGCTTTGTTACATATCGCGTGTCTTAGACAGTTGTGACTTGTTGGCCAAAGTCAATGTCACTTCTTGTTCATCGACCTCGATTACGAAGCTTTCCCACTGTCAATGGGTCGCGCTTAACTAGAATCATTAAGCTTGTCGAGCCAAAGCCAAGGCTTAGTTGATTTAGAGGAAAAATATTGGATATATTTACATATATTGGATATATGTTTCGGACTTGGAGGTCCACCTACTGGATTTAGGAATTGGATGGGATCCAATTGATCTTAGAGATCTACCTAGTTAAGTTTCATACAGCTTGTTAGCCAAAGTCAAGGTTGTGTGCTATTTAACGGGATTCTAGCCCACTAGGAAATTGTCAAATTGGGGATTTTTTTGTAATTTGTATTTGATGTGTTGGACATGTTGGAAATCATTTTAGAATTGATTTGGAATCATCTAAAATTATATTTGACAATTTGAGGACTAAATGAACAAAATGTAAAGTTTAGGGGTCAAATGGTAATTTTCAAGAAATATGATTTATTGAGTTAAATTTCAGTTTTTAAGTATTTGGTAATTAAATAAATAATTTTATTCAATTGATCCAAGAAAAATTATTGAAATCGGAAAATTTTGATTTTCCGCGTTCTTCTTCGTTACCGGATATTCCCTATAAAACCTCAACAAATATGCTATAGACATTCTTCAGGAAACTCGCATGTTAGATTGTAAACCTGTTGACACGCATATGGATCCGAATGTTAAACTTCTACTAAAAGAGGGGGAGCTTGTGGAAAACCCTGAGGAGTACAGGAAACTAGTTGGAGATCCGCTAAAAGACCCTGGACGATACAGATGGTTGATTGGAAAGTTGAACTATCTTAAAATTACTCGCCCAGATATCTCATTCGTAGTCAGTGTGCTCAGCCAATTCCTGCAAACTCCATGTGAGAGTCATTATGATGCTATCATACGCATTCTTAAATACATCAAGAAAGCGTCAGGACAAGGATTATTGTATGAAGATAAAAGCAATACTCAGATAGTTTGATATTCTGATGCAGATTATGCAGGCTTTCCGTCCGATTGACGTTCTACTATAGGATATTGTGTTTTTATTGGAGGTAACCTAATATCCTAGAAAAGTAAGAAACAAGTTGTTGTCGTCAGATCTAATGCAGAAGCAGAATATCGAGCCATGGCCTTGGCAACATGTGAATTAGTATGGTTAAAACAGTTGTTACAAGAATTAAAGTTGGAGGTGGGACACAAATGAATCTAACTTGTGACAACCAGGCAGCTCTACATGTAGCATCTGACCCTGTGTTTCATGAAAGGACCAAGCACATAGAAGTTGATTGTCACTTTATCAGGGAGAAAATTTTATCTGGATGCATGGTCACTAGCTTTGTCAACTCTGAATAACAATTAGCGGACGTCCTTACTAAGTCTCTTCGCGGTCCTCGTATTGATTTTATTTGTAACAAGCTTGGTGCATATGATTTATATGCTCCAGCTTGAGGGGGAGTGTTAGAAATAGGAAAGTGTCTTTAAGATTGTTAGGGATATAATGATTGATTGTGTGTAAATCTATTTACCTTTTATAGAGAAGGCTGAAGATTATATAAAGCCTATTCTTGTATAGTTTAAATCAAGAAAATAAAAAGAGGGATTCCTCTATTTCTTCAACAACCTCAGTCAACTTTCATGGTGATTTTTTTTTCTCCTCTTTTATTTCTTGTGAATCGTTTTACTGGTAGCATGTGGAGTTGAACTGGAATGATATAGTTTAATATTTCCTCCCTTTTTTTCAGGAAGTTATGCAAAGCAGACTGTAAGCTAATAAAAATGTCACTGTTTGAAACGAAGCTTCAGCGCCCGTTAATGATTCTAAGAAGAGTGATGATGAATCCAGAAGCATTCCCTCTGACGAAGAGGCAAGAGAAGAGCTTGTGCAGAGACCTAAGTCTGATCACATGAGATATGTATGTGGAGGAAGGAGCAAGGACGAAGACAGGGATAGGGAAATAGCAAAAAATCGGGATTGTGACAGGGGCATAGACTCTCACTGGGAACAAAAGCGAGATGAAAATGATAGGGACAAAGATAAAATCAAGGATCAGGGTTATTGTTATAAAGATAGGACAAATGATGTAGGTGAGTTTATCAAAATCTCTTTCATTGTGATGGACTCGTGCCAAATTATCCATTGTCTGTCTTTTATATTGTTCTAATCTTTTCTTTTAAACGCATGAGGATATTCTGAGAAATCAAGATATCACTCTATACACGGTAGTCATTTCATATTTCCTCTTATCACAACTCTTTATTGTTAATATTTCCTCTTCTCATAATTGTTATTGTTAATATGTTATTTGAATTAGTTTGTATGAATGTTAGTTCTATAACCTGAATGTTCATTCATTCTCAGATCGCAACTACCACAGTTATTATTCTTCGAGGGCGAAAGGCCATTGAAGACATTATTTATATACTTAGCTCAGTCGTCAAGGTTTGCCTGAGTTTGTCTGAGCATCTGGAAAAACAAATTGTATACTACCTGGTAATTAATGTATGTTTGTGTACTGTTGACGGTTGATTTTCGTTCCAGGGGCAAATCCAGAAACTCACTCCTCAAACAATATTCCCTCAACTGTGAATTTGTTTGGTTTGATGGGAACCAAAAGCAAACTTAGTGGAAAAATGAGAACAAACACAAAGATCAACAAAAGATTTAACATGGTTTGGCGGAATGGATCTAACCTACGTCCACGGTCACAATGAAATGGAGATTTTTATATGTGATCGGACTAGACCGATCTCTTTTTATAGGTGGTCGGGTATGACCGAACGATTGTATTCTTTTTTTTTTTTACAATTAATGCTAGGAAGTAAGTTTTGCTAACCCTTATAAAAGTGCTCTCAACCTTTTTAAATACTAAGGAAAATAACCACTGTTCCTTCATCCGTGACATCAGCCATGTGAGTCTATCTCCACCGAAAGTAAAACCTGCCACTGCCGAAAGTAAAACCTGCCATCTGATATTTCATTAAATCATTCTGTTTGGGTTCTGCCACACACAACAATTATGATGCCAGCCTGTATCCAACCGTTCACTTGGTGGCGTGTGTCAAAAGTTAACCATACAAGTTGCCCTATCACGTCTAAGCTTTATGAAGAGTGTAAGTTCCTGAGCTGTGCTTATACTGCTAATCCTGACCTGAGCAATACTGAACCGCCCTCCCCCACGAGGTCGAATGACTGAGTTGAGACTATCTCGCCCTTCCGAGCTATACTGGTCTGGCCGCACCCGAAGTCCTCATATACTGATCTTCATGAATAATCACACTCTTTAGTCCGGTCAAAGAATGTAGACCGAGCTCGACCATTCAGTTGGACCAGATACCCCTGACTAATATTCTCGGACTATAGTGTTCTGAACTTGAAATTACTTTTTGCCCTTCTTGATCCGCTATCAACACTTAGGCCCAAAAATCACATCAACATTTGTCCTCTAGTTCTCGATTCCAATGAGTATGAGAGTTGGTGTCGGGAACTATAAAGGCGAGGAGGATGCTGGTTAGTTTTGCACTGCTTCTCTACTCAGAAAACTGCATAAACTTGCTCGGTAACTGATCTGGTCGGCCTTGTCATCGTCATTTGCTCGAGTCGTGAAACTCTTGATATCAACCCAAACGACACTAGTGGCTTGTTGCAAATACCCCTTCTGCCATTTTTGAAAATCGTCCATTGGGAACCGTAAGTCATCATTACTACCTTAAATGCCCATCAAATCTCATTAGGGTTTCCTCTACTTTTACTCTTATCATGACATTTGTCATTCATCCGCGACATTCCCACCAAAACGAAGGTAACCGACTTACTCTGAGCTAACTGAATGGTTCATTAATCTCGCTCATCCAATTGAAATTGAACCGGTAAGATTAAAGCTTACACACGTGGAGCTTATCTGAGCCCCTCAATTGGATCCAACGGCTGATATTATCCCGAGTCGTCTATAAAAAGGGGAGCATAGCACCCTTCCATACTTTTGCGAATTCTCTTTATCAAAACAATAAAGACTTCGTTCCCTGTTCTCAGATACCAGCAGACTTCACCACCGAGCGAGTTCCCTCGTCTTCCATTTCATCAACCAAGTAAGTTCTTCTCTTGACTCACCATCATTTGCCTTTCTTGTGTTCTTCAATATGTCTGGATCGTTCTTGCCTTCACATGCATTTTTGCTCTGCTTTCCTAGGTAATTATTGTGGTGTGGCTTGATTTGTGGGTGGGTTTTGATAGTTGGGGTATGGGTGTTCTTTAGTTGGTTTTTTGGTTAGTGTTTAAGGTATCTGTGTTCGTGGGTTTATGAATGTGTTTATGTAGAAAAGATTTACCATTTTTGCCATTGTTATGACACTTAGAGCCTTTAGGTTAGGTCCTCGGTAGTGAGAATAATTCTTGTGTAGGTCATGCTCCTCAAACTGACCACTAATTGATCACCCTACTCGGATCCTGCCATTCCAGAAATGTCAGATATTGAATCCACCTCGGTAACTCCTCTGGAGATTAGATCCTCTGTTACACTCCCAGAAGCACACACACCTCAGCTCGGGGTCAGCAAGTTTAGAAGACCTTGATACTACTTCGACCCCGTCTGAGGAGGAGAACGATACCTACCATCATTGGATCCCTCGATCGGATCCAGAACGGGTTCCCTTGGACATGTCGCAATTGGACATGGACCGCCATTCAGTAGTAATGAAGGGAGAGCTAAGTATTCTTCGGCACCGATACGCCATCCCAGTCGACATTCAATTAGAGGTACCATCCCCTCTGGAATATGCAAGTCGCCCTGAGGCCAGCTCGATGGCCCTAGTTCCAGCCTTTTGTTAGGGTTGGTGCTCAAAACGCCAATTCCCTATTGTATTTCCTTGTAAATACTCTTGTAAACGTTTTATTAAGAATAAAATAAGAAGTTTCTATAATATAATATATCTATTCAAATGGTAAAGACGTAATTGACCTTAGAATAATTAGTCCTGATGCAGTTGCAAAAGCGTTGCAACTGACATTGAGTTGTATCATGACTTTGTCATTCTTAGACTGTTCCTGATCGAGGTTTACACTACTTGGTCAGTAAAGTAAACCCGTTGAGACTGATACATGTCGTATACTGGAATATATGATTCCAATGGTTTCTCAATGAACCATGAGTCTTGGAGACTCGTATAGACGTGTAGGTGTTTATAGCGGATAAACACTGAACGACTCACCGAAGATTCTTAATGGATGATACACCAACGTCAATAAGAATCTTCTCGGTTTGAGTAGCATAAGTGATTCTTCGACTTGAGTTACCACTGTGGGCACATGAGACATCTTCCACACTTAGATGACTGTCACATCATCGATCTATTTAGATCAAACATGCGTCTGTTCGTTAGGTGTGGAAAAATCCTCTGGGTGTCCAGTGTGTGTCAAGATAGGATCCTTCAGTTCTATGTACAATGCATAGGTAGTCCATATATGATTAACAATCAGATAAAAACCATGAGCCCGTGGTACACTCTAGAAGTAAGTTCTAAGTGTTCTTTTAGTGATTGCTAATAGAGACGTCGATGTGATTGTCCCTATAGATATTTGACGTTTACATCTATATCTCTGAGATATATCCAGATACCTGTGACAGAGGAATTAAACATATGCCATGACCTCGACCTGTATGATTCATCGAGTTTATCTGTGGTCATCATAATTTACGGGTGGGTAAATTATGGACACAAAATTGGATTTCGTGACGGACATGCCTGAATCTAGAGAGTCTCACTAGTGAAATATACTCGTAGAGCACTATGGAAACTATTATGAATAATACTGATTATTTATAAGTATTTTAACGATTAAACGAAAATTACATGCAAATGGACCTAATGGTCATTTTCTAATTGATGTGTATTTGTATTTAATAATTGATTTTATTAAATACACATTAATTAAAAATCAAATTGTGATTTTTAACATATATGATTGATATATGTATTTTTATTATTTAATGTAAATATAATACATATATTTAAGATATTTGTATTTAATTATTTAATTACATAAATATTATATGATTAAATTAATTAAAGTATCAAAATATCTTAAGTCATGTTTTGCTTTATTAAGTAAGTAAATGGCCTTAGGTAATTGGATACACTTGGTTGTTAGCATTAAATAGTTTAATGATGAAATACCAAAAGTTTGTATTTCATTTTTTGATTTAATTAATTGAAACCAAAAATTGAAAAATATCATGATATTTTCTCTTTGAAGTTTCGGCCAAGTGGGAGTTAAACAAAAAAATTATGTTTTTCATTTGTTTTCATAACAACAAGTTACCAAAACATTACAAAGAAATTTGAGAGCAAAGTTGAAGAACAAAAAGAAAAGCCTGAAAATACTTGGATTTTGTAAGTTTTTTCTTAAACTTTTCAAATAAGAAATTGTTTCTATCATGCTTAGCTTCAACATGTGTTTCTAGGATGTTGTCTCTACTCTTTTGGTTTGTAATTAAATGGTTGGAACTTGTTTGAAAGGTGCTTGCATGTTAGATGAACAAAGTGAGCTTGAAATAAGTTCTTAAGCTCTCTTTTGATTAACTAGTAATCAAGTTGTCATTCTAGAGTTGTTTAGCCACTCATTGATGACCTAGAATTGTTCTTGAGTTGTTTCATGGTGGTGAGACTTGTTTGGTGTAGCAAAGATTGAATTAAAGTATTGAATTTGTTTAATTTGGTGTAATTTTCGGGCCAGTACAGCCTCTCGATCAATGTAGTCGTTCAGATAGCTATTCTGCGCCAAATTTTCCAATTGCTCCCGCATATCTCTGCATCCTTCCGCCGTGTGCCCCCTCAGATTATGGTGCACACAATATGACCTCTCATTTTTCTTTTCGGCGGGGTACTTCCTCACGTCGTGCTCCACCAATGGGCCCTTATCTTGGATTTCCTTAACTATCTGACCCAAAGGTCTGTTCATAGGTTTGTAGTCTGCCCCTCTAGCCACATGGTTAACCTGGACAGATGTCCTTCTATCTTGGGGAGCATTATTCTGCTGTATTGGACTAAACTCCTTCTGTCTTGGGGGAGACTTCCTTACCTCCCCACTCGGAACCTTATGATTTTCAGGCCGGACCATCCTCTGCCTTTGGGTACTCCCTCCTCAGGCAGCCTTCTATTCCTCTTCCATCAAAACGAACTTCCTCACCAACTCCAAAGTCATGGCATAGTCCGTTACATCTTGGATCCTCAAGTGAGTCCACAAATTTCCGACCTTGAGGGCTGCTTTAAAACTTTCCAATGCCTCATCGGACTCATACGCTCCGATCTCCAGCACCATGTTGTGGTATCTTTCAACAAAGTTCTTCAGAGACTCATCATCTCTTTGTTTCATCAACCTCAATGCCCCCACTATTTTCCTCGGCACACAGGCTCACAAAAGACTTTCTCAACTGAGAGAAGCTACCAATACTCCATAGGGTCAAGCTTCTGAACCACGAACTTGCTAACCCGCCCAGGGTCAAAGGGAACACCTTGCAGATGGCCTCTCCCACCATTCATTGGACCTCCATCACTAAAACAAACCTCTTAACATGGGACTTTAGGATCAGTATGACCTTTTTAAAGGTCCATGGAAGGCATGATGAACCGCCTTGGAAACTCCATTGCTAAAATCTCATCCGTAAAGGGAGAGGGTATCACTCTATCCTGGCCGTCTCTCATCCCCCCTTTCAAATTTTCTTCCCACTTCTTCATCTCTTTCCTGAACCAACTCTTCATCTGGTTCTCGGAGTTATCACGCTCTTTTCCACGAGCTTCCCCACGTTTGCCACCCAGTGTACGATACCTCCAGTGACTGGGGATTCCCTGCCCTTCCTCAGGGTGACCTGATGAGTGGTAATTATATCACTATTTTCCACTCATTTAACATAATATTTTGTATAGTTTCTTGAGTTTTGTGAATATTTTGATGTGTTTTATGTTATTTTGTAGATAAATAAAGTTTCAGGACACTCTGGAGGTGATTTGGGCCAAAACAGTGAAAGTTAGACGAAAATGGCAAAATGGTCATTTCTCACGTCGCGACGCCTAACGTACGCCGAACAGTGCTAACGTACGCCGGGTCCACAAGTCAGAATCTGAGGAAATTTGACTTTGCTAACGTGCACCATGCCACGTGTCACCATCACAGCCGATCTGCTAACGTACGCCGTGCCACGTGTCATCATCCTACGGTGCCGACAGTCGCCATCGCACCGTGTCACTCCACCTGTCAACCACGTCATCGTCCACATCATCAGTTGACCGAGTCAATGTGCCACCTCACCGCCACGTCATCATTAGCCAATCACGAAGTGCCACGTGTCGCAATTCTATGGTGCCGACAGTCACTTTGCCACGTGTTGCCACGTCAGCATCAATCATTGACTCACTTATCCGTATCTGACACGTGGCAGATAAGAATATAAATCAGCCAATCACGAGCCGCCACGTGTCACAATAATTGAGATCCAACCACCTTGCCACGTGTCACTTTATCACTTTATCCAGAATCCGAAGCCGACGAACCAAAGCGTGCCACATCGACAAACCGGAATCGTGATGCTGGCTTGGCGTCGCGACGCTGGACCCCTACTGACGCCTATAAATAGAGCTCGAAATTTCAGTTTCAGATGTATCATTCTCTCTGAATTCTCTCATGTAAATAGAGAGTTTTCTATCTAGTTTCTTTTAGTTTTTAGTTTTGTAATTAATTTTAATTACATTCTGTAATAATAGTAATTTACTTTCTTTACTTTTTACAGTTTTTACTATTCACCATGAGGAGGTAACTTCCTCAGCTATGGTGAAAGGTAATTCTTTTACTGTTACTATTTAGATTAATCTCCCTTAAATATAATATATTCACTATTTAAAATATTGACTTAAAAAGGATACTGCTATATTGGTCGGTTGATAATTCATTTTAATCTGGTTTAAACCTGACTAATCAAGGATACCGCCAGATTGGTCAGTGGGTAATTAAATTTTCTTACCGCCTATATGACAGGTTTATTTTGGTTCCGCCTTTATGGCTGGTTGGACTTAATTTGACTTAATCAAGTTACCGTCTATATGGCTGGTTGGTAAAATAATCACAAGTTAATATATTATATTAATGGAGATATCTAAATTAGTAATAGTAAAAGTTGATCCTTTTACCTTAGCATTTTATTTATTTTAATGTAATTTACTTTTCAACTTTTACTTTACCGCAATTATTTTTCAGCATTTTCACTTATGTCTTTTACTTTTAAGTTTTTATTAGCCCTAGTTATGTGTCGTAACTAAGTTAGTTATCTGGGGTTGTGATGAATTCTAATATCACCGGTTTATAGGGGTTATTTTATAGTTTGGGTAATTTAAAGGTTTACTTATTAAGTCTTAAGCTTAATGCTTTTTGTTGTATGATCACCAATAAGATTGATGTGGTAAATCTAAAATAAACTTGACAAATGAATTTTAGGTTTCAGCCTTAGACTTAATAGCCCACGATCTTCCTTGAGGATAGATAACCCTTTAATAGATTTCCTTACAGGATAGACATATACTGTCGGGCGGGGGTAGCCATAATTGGAACTTAAACTTAATGAATCCAGATAATTTGGTTGACATAGACATATGGTTCAATTAGGTTAAACTGGGTATTTGCGTATGACCATCGATAGAGGCTTTTGCATAATTTAGTGTTCCAGGTTAGTAAATCGATTTATTACAGAAACATAAAATAATCACTTCATCTTTTAAAATATATTAGAAAGATTCACAACCCTAGATCTTTGAGTCTTTTGTTATTTTCCTTAATATTTTCTTTTGTTTATTTTATTTATTTTAATTAAAGAAAACCACATTCAACAAACCAATCAAACAATCATTCTCTTATCCCTTTAATTAGATATTTGTAAATAAATAGATTCAACAATTAATAACAACAGTAGGAATTAAGTCCTCGTGGGATCGATATTTTTATACTACTTGAACGATACGTGTGCTTTCGTTATACGCGTGTGTTTGCACCGGTCAAGTTTTCGGCGCCGTTGCCGGGGACTTATTTTTCTTGAGTTATTAATTTTAAAGCTATCTAATTTACTTGTATCTAATTTTCTTTATTTTTATCCGTAATTTTTATTTCTCTTTTTTGTTTTCAGATGATTGAAAAATGGAACATTATTGGGAGATTTAGAGATCACGAGCTTTATTAGAAGATACACCCCAAATCTGGGAGCAACAGTCCGGTTTTCTGAGGCCTGTTGTACAGCCCAACAACTATCACTGGATGTCAGAATCAAGCAATACTACATTTTCTCATCAAAATGAAATGGGGAGATGTGTGATTTATAAAGGTAACCACCTGAGCGATCAATGCATATACTTTTCAGGGTGGCAGAATTATCAGAATCATTCAAGGTACGAAGAACCATCATATTTTCCATCTCATCCACCATCTACCTTCGATTTCCATCAACAATCAGAACCATCAGAGGAAGATCAGATGATTGACATGCTCAAAGATTGGGTCAATAAACGAGACGAAGAGTTGGATACGATGCTTGAAACATACCAGAATCAACTTGAAAGTATTCAGAGACAATTAGAATTCATTCAGAGATTGACAGATCAGACGAGACAATTAACAGAAAACCAGAGCTACATACCTCATGGACCATTTTCAGATGACACTGATGAAGCCTTCAAGTACCAAGTTTTTCATGATGACACTTTAGCAGAAGAGGAGGATGAGCAGTATCAAGAATCAGAGGTATCAGTTCAGAAACCCGAACCGACAAAATCTCGATTTGATTTTTATTATTCTGACTCTGACGAAGATGAAGCTGAGTTGTTTGTACCAACTGCACCAACAACAATTGATGATGGAACTTTGTATCCTCAAAATGAAGATCTTGGAGCGTCCATTGCATTGATGTTTGAAAAAGATCTACCTGAACCATTCATTTCAGTCATATCAGAGGATGAAGACCTAAAATCAGACATATCTTACATCCTCAGGTTGACACTTATGGAGCATGTTTTTCACAGATGACAGATGAAGAAATGAACGCGGAAATCCTAAAATACATCTGTGAAGAAAAGGTGGAGTAAGAAGCAGAGCAAATAGAGGAGCAAATGTCTGAACTTATTGAGAATCCAATGCATTCAGGTGAAACATCACTGTTTTGGGGAGTACAAATCAAAGATATCACCCAGAAGCTTGACAGAATGGAACTCCCATTCCAAGTCAAGCACCATACGAGACCTCCTGATTTTAATTCTTTCTTTTCAGGAACCACTGGAGCAACAAAGATAAAAAAAAGGTGGCACAAGCACGAAATATGACAAAATTCTTTTTGCTACTTTACTGTTGGAATAGACCCTTCAAAAGCAACGCTCACATAATTGTCTTTAATCGGACATCCAAAACGACATTGAAACCTCCTTAACAGATAGATTTCAGTCACGTCTGGCTGAAGACGAAAAATTAAGCGCTAGCAGGGAGGCAACCCATGCAATTTGTTGTAATTTCTATTTTTATATTTTGTGTATACATGTAGAGTTTTTAATTTTGTGTGTTATATTTGTAGGGAAAGCACAAACAGAGCATTTTAAGATAGAAGGAATGGTGTTTGGCAATCACAAAGATGAGAACCAATTCATTAGCGATGGCTGAGTAAGGAATGAAATCTTGAGACGCATCCTAATGGATTTATATACCAAACGAATGGCGTATTGCGTACATAATTCTGTTGCCTTAATTATTGCTTTGATTCGTTTTTCTGTTGTAATTATCCTTATTTTCATAGACAGGATCCAGATTTTTTGACATTTCACAATTTCTTTTGTTTTGTTTAGCTAACAAACGTCCGATGGAAGATACTAGTGCTATTATTACTCACCATTTTCCGGTACTATAAATTCAGCTCGTCATTGCACTTTTGAAGGCATCCAGATTTGAGAAAGAAATACATAAAAAAATGGAAGCCACTTCAAGAAGACGAGTTGAAAACATCTGTGTGTTTTGCGGTACTAGTGTTGGTACTAAGCCACAATACGTAGAGGCAACACATGAATTGGGTCAAGTCTTAGCTGCAAGGAATATGCACTTAGTATATGGCGGAGGCAATCTTGGACTAATGGGGATCGTTTCAAAGTCCGTACAGGAAGGATACAGTCATGTTTTGGGAATCATCCTAAAACCCTTGGCAGAGGCAAATCTTATTGGATCAAAAAACGGAGATGAACTGATCGTGCCAGGTATGTCTGAACGATTGGTAGAAATGATTAACCGTGCCGATGCTTTTATTGTTTTGCCAGGTGGCTTGGGCACATTGGAGGAAGTTTTTATAGTGCTATCTTGGGCGAACCTGAACATACACCAGGAACCGCTTGTACTGTACAACGTTGATGGATTTTATGATTTTCTTTGTGTGTTTCTTGATGATGCCCGGAGAAATGGGTTCGTGTAAAAACCTATGAAAGAACTCATATTCACTGCCATAACTGCTCCGGATCTAATTGACCAACTCTTAGCCTATGAACCACAAGTTGACCCTATCCTTTCAAAGATAAATTAGTCCGAGGACGATCGTGGTAAGAGGCGTCGAATTTATCTGGATCTTAACCTTTAATTTCCTATAAAATTTCAGCTAACCATGTATTATCTTCTAAACTCTTCTTCTATTGTTTAAGACATTGTGGACAATGTCTCATTTAGGTTTGGGGGAGGGAATTAGTTGATCAGTACCTTATTTTTTTTTAGTTTGTGTGTTGTTTTTATTTTTTAGTCCAAAATTTTTCGAAAAAAAAAATTGAATTGTTTTTCAAAAATTACAAAAAAAATTTGTGTTTTTGTGTTTTTATTTTGACTAAAAATGTGAAATTGGTAAGAGATAGCTGAGTAAGGAGTTTTCACTCCTGAGACGTATCTCAAACCTAATTCGAAACAAGTTAATTTTTGTTTATTTCCTTTTGAATTATTTAATTTGTGAATTCTCCATAATAATGACTAAAATGGATCTTCATATGCTCAGTTAGCAGATATTATCAACATGCATTGTAACATACGGACATGAGCTAGAATTGAAAAGTTTGTAATATTCAGTGCTCTAGTTTAATTTGAGGAAGCATCTCAAAAAGTGATGGAGTAAAAAAAAAATCTGAGATCCGAGTTGTTAAATCTGTAAGGGTGTTTTAACACCTAGTGCCCTAAAGCCAACTGGTTTGGGAGTCACTGGCCCAAAGCTCGCTACATGGATCAAAGATGCTGCAAAAATATATATATCTGAACTCTGAGTAATTAAGTCCGTATGGGTGTCTTAACACCTGGTGCCCTAAAGCCAACTGGTTTGGGAGCCACCGACCCAACACTCGCTACATAGACGGAAGATATTGTATATAAATAAAAAAAAAATCAAAGAAAAAATCAGAAAAATCAGAAAAATTATTCCATTGCTACAAAAAGGTGTGAATTCTGATAAAACTTTAAGACAAAAATATTACTCTCTTATCAACTGCACTTATGACTGTTGTGGGCAAAAATGAGTTGTTTAATATTTTGTTGGCTGTGTATATGGAGAATGGTAAAAATGATCGGAGAATTTACTTATTCAGTAATTTAGAAAGAAAGAAAACATCTAGTAACTTGGAGTA
The DNA here is from genome assembly GCA_019454045.1 of Zanthoxylum bungeanum. Lineage (NCBI taxonomy): Eukaryota > Viridiplantae > Streptophyta > Magnoliopsida > Sapindales > Rutaceae > Zanthoxylum > Zanthoxylum bungeanum. The sequence goes on along the minus strand of SKCR01044198.1, from coordinate 1,151 downwards.
GAAGTTTCACCTGATTAGTCATTAACTTCTTCATTCTCTTTTCTCTTGTCTTTTTACTTTTGTGTGTATTAATTTCACTACCTTTTTACTTTTGTAAAATGTTTGCGGGTATCATTGATGTAAACCCTCACGAGACTACAACTCGTCCACTAGGGACACCTAGGGGTTTAAATGCTTGTTGCATACGTTAAATGCAACCGTGATCCCTACGAAAGTGGCTTAGTTAAATTTTATTTTAAAGATGTTTATGATATTTTATTCTAGGTTTTGCTCGAGGACTAGCAAAATGTTAGGTTTGGGGGTATGATGAGTGGTAATTATATCACTATTTCCCACTCATTTAACCTAATATTTTGTATAGTTTCTTGAGTTTTGTGAATATTTTGATGTGTTTTGTGTTATTTTGTAGATAAATAAAGTTTCAGGACACTCTGGAGGTGATTTGGGCCAAAACAGTGAAAATTGGACGAAAAAGGCAAAATGGTCATTTCTCGCGTCGCGACGCCTAACGTATGCCGGGTCCACAAGTCAGAATCTGAGGAAATTTGACTTTGCTAACGTGCGCCGTGCCACGTGTCACCATCACATCCGATCTGCTAACATGCGCCGTGCCACGTGTCATCATCCTACGGTGCCGACAGTCTCCATCGCCATGTGTCACTCCACCTGTCAACCATGTCATCGTCCACATCATCAGTTGACCGAGTCAATGTGCCACCTCACCGCCACGTCATCATCACCCAATCACGAAGTGCCACGTGTTGTAATTCTATGGTGCCGACAGTCACTTTGCCACGTGTCGCCACCTCAGCGCCACGTCAGCATCAATCATTGACTCATTTATCCGTATCTGACACGTGGCAGATAAGAATCTGAATCAGCCAATCACGAGCCGCCACATGTCACAATAATTGAGATTCAACCACCTTGTCACGTGTCACCTTATCACCTTATCCAGAATCTGAAGCCGACGAACCAGAGCGTGCCACATCGACAAACCGGCGTCGCGACACTGGCTTAGCGTCGCGACGCCAGACCCCTACCGACGCCTATAAATAGAGCTCGAAATTTCAGTTTCAGATGTACCATTCTCTCTGAATTCTCTTATGTAAATAGGGAGTTTTCTATCTAGTTTCTTTTAGTTTTAGTTT